>NQII01000534.1:122508-238408 GCA_002778355.1 Clitarchus hookeri | reverse complement strand
CAGACTCCGGAATCCCTGCAGTATCTGTTTCTAACCCGGATGTGACCAGCAGCCATGCCTTGATCGCACTCACCTCTGCATACCCGCACCACCTGCTCCATGTCCCAGTGAAGGACAACAATGTCCCAATGGCTGCACTGGTAGACACTACTGCCAGCCACATGCTCATACAGGAAGCCCTCGTCGCCCCCGAAGACCTCCGCCTCGCTCCTGGGAGGTTGCAGTTCGTCACCTAGAACAGTTCTGGTACCACTCTTGGATCGACAAGACTCAACATCCGGCTATGGGATCATCTGTCTAGCATAGAGGCGGTGGTTTTCGAGAACCTGTGCGAGGAGGTCATCCTCAGGCAGCCTTGTTGGCTCGAGCAACAAGAGGCCATCCTCGAGGTTGCAGTCTGCCACATTCACCTCGGCACTGGAGAGCGCAGGACAGTGTAATTAGTGGGCTCTGTGGCGCACGTGGTAAGAGACCCAGTCTTGTTCCACGACCTATCCCATAATGTGCTGCAGGCATACTGCAAGGCAGTGCAGCGAGTGATTAGTCAATGGAAAGATGTATTCTCATTTTCCAACCTCCTACACCCGACAACCACCGCCGAACATTCGATTCCTACTGCCGACGAAGAACCAGTGTATATAGGGCCCAGAAGCTACGGCTTCGAAGAGCAGTGGTTGATAAGAGAAAAGGTAGAGGAGATGCTCTACTATGGGAGTGGCTATAAATAGGCGGTTCTATTGCACCTAGCTCTAGCCCCGGAACGGTGGAACCGGGGTGGAGCCACCGTGGGGAGGGGGGAGAAATGAGGCGTCGTCCAGGGGACACCGAAGACGTCATCGCGGATTTGTTCCTGCTCTTGCATTACTCTAGGTACGCAAGGCTCTCGTCTCTGATTGGCTATGCGAGGCTCTCGAAATGCTCTCGTGTCTGATTGGATACATGTGGCATTCGAAATACACTAGAGAGCCAAAAAAAACTGGCATAGCCATGCATATGCAAATAACAGAGGTATGGAACCAATCAGAATAATGCGATGCGGTCGGCAGCGCCTATATAAGACAACAAGCATCTGGCAAAGTTACTATNAGCGCCTATATAAGACAACAAGCATCTGGCAAAGTTACTATATCGGTTACTGCTGCTACAATGGCAGGTTATCACGATTTAAGTGAGTTTGAACGTGGTGTTATAGTCGGCGCACGAGAGATGGAACATAGCATCTCCGAGGTCGCGATAAAATTTGGATTTTCGCGTACGACCATTTCACGAGTGTACTGTGAATATCAGGAATCCGGTAAAACATCATAATCTTCGACAATGCTGCGGCCGGAAAAAATATCGTGAACGAACTGGACAAACAACGACTAACGAGAATCATTAAACATGACAGACGTGCAACCCTTTCTCAAACTGATGCATATTTCAATGCTGGGGCATCAACAAGTGCCAGCGTGTGAACTATTCAACGAACCATCATTGATGTGGGCTTTCGGAGCCGAAAGCCCACTCATGTACCGCTGTTGACTGCACGACACAAAGTTTTACGCCTCGACTGGGCCTGCTAACACCGCCATTCAACTGTTGATGACTGGAAACACTTTGCCTCGTCTAACGAGCCTCGTTTCCAATTGTATCGGGCGGATGGACGTGTACTGTTATGGAGACATCCTCATGAACCCATGGACCATACATGTCAATAGGGGACTGTTCAAGCTGGTGGAGGCTCTGTCATGGTATGGGGCGTGTGCAGTTGGCGTGAAATGGGACCCCAGATATGTCTAGATACAACTCAGACAGGTGACAGATACATAAGCATCCTGTCCGACCACCTGCACCCATTCATGTCCATTGTGCATTCCGACGGACGTGGACAATTCCAGCAGGACAATGCGACACCCCACACGTCGAGAGTTGCTACCGAGTGGCTCCAGGAACACTTTTCTGACTTTAGACACTTATATTGGCCACCTAAATCATCAGACATGAACATTATTGAGCATATCTGGGATTCCTTGTAATGTGCTGTTCAGAAGAGATCTCCACCGCCTCGCACTCCTATGGATTTGTGGACTGTCCTGCAGGATTCATGGTGTAATTGCCTATTGCATACCGTCTGATATTAGCCGAGTCCATGCCACTTCGTCTTGCGGCACTTCTGCATGCTCGCGGGGTCCCTACACAATATTAGGCATGTGTACAAGTTTTTTTTTGGTTATTCAATGTATCATGTTGTGAAAAATTTGAAAAATATTTGTAAAATTTTATTTTTAATTTTTATTTAAAATTTTTAATTTCAATTTTATTTTTGAAATTAATTTTTAGTCGGAGAATCGTCGTAGGGACACAGCCTGAGGCTAGTTTGTGCAACAAGGCGACATGAAATGTTCGGGAAAAATTAAATTTATTTTCAAAATTTATTAATAAAATTTGGTGTTATTTTCAAATCGATGTTTTAATAACTTTTTTCAAATTACATCACACGTGGCCCTCGGAGGAGGGGTGAAGCTGACTGCCTATCATAAAGGATGCTGGCATGAATAATGTTAAAGGCGTCTTGAGTTTGTTATATTTAACACCTCGACACTCGAAAATAAAAAAAGTAAGATGCATTTATATGTTATATTTTAAAAACGTTTTACATATATTTTTTAAAAATGTCTACACATTGTATCTGAAATTTGCGAGCGACGCTGCATGACCTCCAGACTGCTTCTAATGTCGGGGAACGTTACCTTACGTCGTGTGTGTAACCTCCATCAGGGTAGTTGAAGGGACGGTGTTCGGCAGTGTGTGTGACTTCCGGCTGGATGGATGACTCATGGTCGTGAAAGGCGGTGCTCGGCGCTGTTCTGAAAAAAAATTCCATTACGTCTGTGGGGCTGAGGTGGTGCAGTGGATCGACAACACGCTACCTCAGGTGATGCGGGGGCTTGCATTTCTACAGGGGCCGCAGTTATGCAGTGGAACGACTACGTGTCATTTAAGCTAGTCGATTTTCTCCGAGTCTTCCCAAATCCGTCACCATGCCCCGTCTAGTCCCTACTTCGCTTCTTGGGGACTGACTGATGTGGTGGATAATCGCGACTCGCTTCTTTGGGATCGCGGTGGTGGTGTGAATAGACGATGCGCTTCCTGGGGCCGCGGTGGTGCAGTGAATAGACAACATGCTAATTTCCCAAAAAAAAATTGTTTTGATTTTGAAAAATATTTTTTAGCGAATATTGCCTGTTTGTCATTACCCAAACTTCATGCTCTTACATTCCAAGCGATGGGTTTTCTCATAGTCTTCCCAAATTCGATTCTTGGTGCCGCTGTGGTGTGGTTGATAGTCGACTCGCTTCTTGGTGGCCACAGTGACATGGTGTGTAGACAACTAGCTTCTTGGGGGCCTCGGTGACATGGTGGGTAGACGAATCGCTTCCTGGAAAACACAGTGGTTTGGAAGATAGACAATTCCCTGCTCCCTACTTCACGCTCATGCATTCCAGGTATGCTCGCGACGAATCCCCGACTGTCGCTGCTTGGGGCCGTGGTGATGTGGTGGGTAGACGACTCACTTCTTGGGGGCTGCGGTGATGTGGTGGGTAGACGACTCGCTTTTTGGGGGCCATGGTAGTGAGTTGGATAGACTTCTCGATTCTTGGAAGCCACAGTGGTGTGGTGGACAGACATAGCCCCAAGCAGGCTCCCTACAACGACTCTCCTACTTCATTACATAGTCACAGGCTACAGGGGGCTGCGGTAGTGAGGTGGATAGACAACTCACTCTCTGGGGCCGCTGCAGTTTAGCAGATAGACGCCTTGCTTCTTGGGGGTCGCAGTAGTAAGGTGCATAGACTACTCGATTCTTGGGAGTCACAGTGGTGTGCGGGATAGACATCGCCTCAGGCGTGTCCCTTCAACGATGCCCCGACTTCATTACATAGTGTCAGGCTACAGGCGGGCTCACACGATAAAACATGTTGTTTTTCAACATTTCCCTACACAGCTCTCTACAACTAATCACCATCGCCCAAGGCCATGCGGCTCTTGCATTCCATTTCGATGGGAGACTGCAGTGGTGCAGTGGGTAGACGACTATTTCTTGGGGGTCGCTGTGTTGTGGAGGATAGACAACTTACACCTTGGGGGATGCTGTGATGTGGTAGATAGACGACTCGTTTCCTGGGGGACGTGGTGGTGCGGTGGATAGACGATCCGCTTCCTGGGGGTCGCTGTAGTGTGGTGGATAGACAACTCGTTTCCTGGAGGCCGCGGTGTTGAGGTGGATAGACATAGCCCCAGGCAGTGCGGGACTTGTTCTAGTATTTCGATGGGGGCCACTGTGGTGCAGTAGATATACGACAATTCAAACTTCATGCCCTTGCATTCCATTGCGTCTGTGGAGCTACTGTAATAAAGTGGTTAGACAACACACTGTGTCAGGCGGTGCGAAGACTTGCTCTGGCATTTCGACGGGTGTCAAGGTGGTGCGATGGATAGACGATGTGTCAAACTTCATGCTCTTGTATTCCACGACTGTGGCGATGCAGTGGATATATGACTGTGCAAACGTCACACTCTAGCATACATAGACATCGCCCCAGGCAATGCAAATTATCACATATTAATTTTAGCACTATGCAATCTTATAACCATAGCTGTACATAATTCTCGAACCATTATATAGTCAATAAATTTGTAACATACACATCACCCCCGACAACGAAAATTAACATAGGATTATTTATACCCTAGGCATAATTATAAGCATAGTTGATCGTAATTCACGAACAGTTTAAGATATATTCGACAAATTCATAACATTGACATAACTCGGAAAACGAAAATTATTAAAGTGTCATTTATACTCAATGCGAACTTATAAGTATAGTTGAACGTAATTGCCGACATGTTTAAGGTACAACTGCCAATTTCGTAACTTAGACATTACCTCCGACAATGTCAATTATCACAGAGTCACTTGTCCTGTGAATACTTATAAGCATAGTTGGCCGTAACTCCCGAACCGTTTAAGATATAACCGTCAAATTCATAAAATAGACATCACCCCCAACAACGAAAATTATTATAGGGCCATTTAAGCCCTATGCGAACTTTTAAGCATAGTTGATTGTAATTGCTGACATGTTTAAGGCACAACCATCTAATTCGTAACATAGACATCACCCCCAGTATCATCAATTTTCACAGAATTATTTAAGCCCTATGCGAACTTATAAGCATAGTTGACTGTAATTTCCAACATGTTTAATATACAGTCGTCAAATTCATAACATAGACATCACTTCCGGCAGCGAAAATGCTAGCATAGCCATTTATGATCTATGTGAACTTATAGGAATAGTTGCACATAATTTCCAACCAGTTCAAGATACAGTCATCAAATTCGTAGCATATACATCACCCCCGACAACGAAATTGACTACCTTTTTTTTTACGTCCAATGCAAACTATAAGCATAGTTAACTGTAAATTATAACATGTTTAAGATTAACTCAATGACTTGGTTGAAAGACTACAGGTGATGGTTCCATTGCAGTGAAGTCGATATCTGAAGACATATGCTGCATCTTATTTGTCAGACATAGTGGACAATAAGTGTACTTATCTTAAGCACATGAAACAGAATATTATAGATCAACTTACAAGCTACATAGAAAAAAGGAGCAATAAAATATTATATATGGTTGGACTGTAAATTTACCAAGCCAGAACCACATGAAGATGAATATAGTGAGAGAGCCTTCAAGACGTCGAATGTATATATATATATATTTACAGTCGGTTCACGGCTGGAAGAAACATTTGAAAATCAACCTTTGAAAAAATACCCTAGACGTTAGCTACATGCATATAACATTACAAACAGCGGCGAGCACAGATACAGTTATGCTGTTAGTTTGCCAGCACAAAGAGAGGAGATAGTTCCAAAGTTTCAACGTAATTGTTAATTTATTGCTTACAAATGGGTTTCAAAAAGACTTGTATCTTATTATGGCAATTATTAATGACGTGATGCTAATGTATTTAGATTTCAATGTTTCTTGCATAGTCACATGATCACACTCAAGGTGAAAGTAGCGCGGCCATTTGTTTACAAACCTTTGTTCCGTTTGTTGTTGGCGAGGGGTGGTTGACACATGTGCCAGAGAATTTGTGTAATTTTCTTGTTTAACCTATAATAATTCATTTATTAGTTTTTTTTTACAAATATATCCGCTCTTTATTATTTCTTGTTGTACTGACTCCTTTCGTTTATGAAACCTGTATAAGATATTACTCGTAGTGCATTCTCACATGTTTAACATTTTTTAAATTTATTTCAGGTTTGCTTAAAATTTTGTTTACTGTATTTTACGTTGTATGTTATGGTAGTTTTTGTATGTAGTCATGAGTTCTAGCAAGGTGAAGAAAAGAGAAGTCACCACTCATCAACACCATCAAGACATCATTAACCTCACCGAATCGTTGTATTCCCTAACTAGGCGAGGGGAAATGAAACCCTGCAACGTCGCGGAAAGAGCGGCAGAAATGTTGAAACTCTCCAGATCCACAGTGCTAAGGTATGTTAAAATATATGTAGTATTAACCATTGCATTTGCCAGTTGTGTGTGTTAAGGTCAATTATGTTGGCCTACGAAATGTGTTTACAAGTACATAATGAAAATTTGTTAATAACTTGATAAAGTCGTCGAACATTGACTACGTGTACTTTTAAGGTTTTATTTGGGTAATTATTAAGTTAAGGGGCTTTTCTGTAAAAACAACAATAATTCACGGGAAATTGTATATTTCCACTCTACTAATGGTGCAGAACACGAATATACGAGGGGCATTAACGTCCGACTAATTTCGTAACATGTGCCCTCCTAAACTAATAGAACATAACCCCATGATGTGTGAATAACTATTTTACATTTTTAAACTAACCTAGGATTGTTAGTTTTACACTAACCTAGGATTTTTGGATTTTACACTAACCTAGGATTGTAGGGTTATATACTCAAATGTGAGTGTATGAATCACCTAACCAAAAGGTGGTATTACAATGTGTAATTAAAAATAAAAACTACTTTGTGTTGGAATTTGTGTACCCCTGCGAGGGATTCTTCATAAACAACCCAATATATACAGTGGAAATTTATTATAAAGACAACTGACAATGGTAAGGAAAATTGCCTCTATAGTGAGTTTGTTATAGTCAATTAATTTTATATAGGTTATGGAGAGATGGTGCATTTTAAGATTCTGAAGAAACGGCTTGTTTTGTATTTAGAAGTTATATTGCGGCATTAATTGCCATTGTTATAAATCACTAAATTGATTACAGTCGATTTAACTGGAACTTCCCCTACTATTAAACATATCTGTATCACTTCACTAAACATGAGAGGACATCGTAATCGATGAAATCGCAGTCATAATCTTTTAAGAAAACAATTGTGTATTAATGCATTTCCCCAACACCGCTGTTCTACAGCCATTGTCTTTTAGTTATTGTAAATTATCAGTGTCATATTTTTCACTTTCAGTGCTACATAGCCAACCTAATTTGCATAATTTAAAAAGGACCATAATTCAGTTTCTGGGTCAACTACAGTTACTGATACCAAAAACATACAAGGGTCATCGTCATGGACAATGCACCATATCACAGCACACAGGTGTGAGCTCCAACTTTTGTTTTTGAATAAATGAAATGTTTATATTGTTTGTGACATGTTAGATTCTGTGCTAGTCAACACCAGGATCAGGAACACCGTTACATGTAATAGGAAAACCGTTACATGTAATATGATAAAAAGTTTAAGAATGTCCAGCACAGTAGTTATAGACATTCTTATCACGTTCACATTATATAAGTCTCCAATCATACATTTGGTATCCAATAAATACTATGCAACCAACCAACTATTAAAAAGTTTATGTTTTGGAAAGAATTGTGCTTAATTCAAGCATTCTATACAACAGACATACTGTTGGCAACATTCAAGGGTAACACATTTTAATTTGTTGTATCGTGTGGTGATTTCAGCTGGAGAAGTTCCCCAACAGTAGCTGGAGGAAGGATGCCATCATAAATTTGCTGCAGGAGCACAACATTCCGTTTGCTGTATCCTTTTTTTGCAAAATCTTTTTGTGTAGTGTTAAATGCTAGGGTAATGTTGTTGAGCATTGCTTTATAGCATTATATGTAAAGTAGCAGTCTACATCATAGAGCAGCTGTTGAAGCATGTCATTTTTTTGAATAATTGGTTTCAAATTTTTGGAGTAGAGATGGATGTATTAATTTCCTTTATATATATATATATGCAATCCATAAGTTATTACCGGTACTTCTAACTAACTAATAAATAAATAAACAGTGTTTATAAGTACTGCTGCTTATGCCTTTAGGATGTTTTAACTTAATGCAAACTGGAGATGTTAGGATACACCATTGTCAGCTTCTTTAATTATTGTAAACAACAGTTCTCTCTAATATTTTGTTTACTGGAGACAAATTTTTTAGTTATGTTTAATTTGTAATTGTCATTTCTTTACAAAATCTGTGACATTCTTATTTTGTTCCTCCTCTAAGCATTTGCTTAGCAACATGTTTCAATTTATTTGTTTGAATATTAGACATTAGTGAAACCAATGTCTTTTCGTATTAGTTTTAAGTTAGATTTTTGTTTGGAAAATTATTTTAAGATAGCAACAGAGGTTAACAGCATTAAATACAGGCCCAGAGCCCAACTAAAACATAAACACAGCGGTCTACCGCCGCCTCAATTATTTGAACAAAGTCTGTCGGGTTGCATTTTTGTTGCAAACCCACTATAAGAGTTATGGGAACTTCGGTTCCTGACCTCGTGACAGCACGGCCATCCGGGGACTTATGAGAGATATGTGGTGCCATGTCTATGTTGTTAGATGGACACCTTGAATGTTGACACATTTCAATGCGAAGTATTGTGCCACATCTATAATATGTCATCAAAGTGAAAGTTTTACTCCCCCACCCAACACCCCAGTCAAAATCAAACCTGCACACACACACACAAACACACACACGAAACATCAAATTCTTAATACTAGCATTTTGGGTTTATAGAATGAAATGTTTTTCGCTTGCATCGCATATTCTTTTGTGTGAAATTCTCAAGATTAAAAACTTTATGCCTGTGGAATATCCATAAATAATATATACATGACTTTTATAATGGGTAGGTGCATGTACGAACTCATGTACACACACACACAGTGGAATGTAAACATTGCATGTAAACATTGCCATGTGACTGCTCCATGGCAGTCACATGGCAATGTTTGTATACCTTTGGCGGAAGGATACAGAATGGGCTTGAAAGTAGATCTTTAGCAGGGCTTTAAGAAAGTATTTTCCAGTCGTGAACCGACTATATATATACGTGTATATATGTATATATATATATAATGTATGAAAATTAAGACAGTGTTGAGGCAAGTATACAGAAGATTTGTCGCGAGGAAGAAGAATATATGGGAAAGGGTACCGGTTGGGCATTATATACATATAAAATATATCAGCTGTAGTTGAGAACAAATTTACTTCAACCACTTGACTAATAGAGATGTTTATTTCCCTCTACTCCAATACAGAGAAAATTACAACCTAACTTCGTATTCGACCTACAGAATGAGGGTATAAATTAGCGCAACCGCAGAAATTCACGTACTTGCTAAGCTATCATGTACAGCAACACTACTGTGTGAAGGTAGTATTGTGGAGGAGTCTGCATCGTGGAGGAGTCTACATTGTAGTAGAGTATGCAGAAGGGAGGAGTCCACAGAATAGAGGAGTCCACAGAAGAGAGGAGTCCACAGAAGGGAGGAGTCCACAGAAGGGAGGAGTCTGCAGGAGAGAGGAGTCCGCAGAAGAGATGAGTCCGCAGAAGAGAGGAGTCCACAGAAGAGATGAGTTCGCAGAAGAGAGGAGTCACAGATAAATCGTAAGAACTTCGCAGCTGAAGATGGGAAAGTGCTCCCGTTTTCAGCTTCGACTATGGCGAAGCCATCGTCGAAGCCGCGAAGTTCTTACGATTTTACTGAAATTTTTGGAGGTCAAGGTCAAATTATTTTCCTACCAGCATACCATGGTGGTAATCAGAGGACAAGGTCAAGAACAAATTTTCAAAAAAAGAGATTGAAGGACAAGGTTAAATTCATTTTTCCTCTATCATTCCACGGTGGCCATCAAAGCTCAAAGTAAAATTTTCAAAATTAAAAAAAAAAAAAATTGATTTTCGGTGACCATTTTTCTGTCAGTACACAAAAATTATGCTCTTGCATTCCATCAGGTATTTGTCGCAGGGACGACTCTCGCTTGGAATGCAAGAGCATGAAGTAGGGACCAATTGGGGTGTTGTCGCAGGGCGTGAATATTTTTATAACCATATTATAGGTTTTTACCCTTGGTGACATGGTTTCTACTGTTGCGAGTATCTGTCTTGCATCTGTATGTATATACTATATGCATAGGTGAGTGTTCTGCATTCTGCACGGCGGAATTCAGTAATGTGTGTGTAGAACCTACGTTTCCCTACTATTACTCATTAAGCGCTATTATTCCAGCGTGGATATATGGTATGTGTGCGTCCGTGTGTACGTCTGTGCGTGCATGCGTGCGAGGTGATCTTTGAATGTTGCAATATGTCTTTTTTTAAGCTATCTTGTCTTAGAAAATATGATTTACACTTTTCACATGATAATATAACACGCATGTGTGTATGTGTGACTAGCCTCCCATTAAAAAAGCAATAACATCCATAACAGTAGGTACATTTCTTAGCCGATAGGAATTAGAAAAATATATATAATTTTTTTTCCTATAATTATGCATATTCTTAACCGAATCATATACATATATATATAATATATAATTCGATATAGTCATTAGCTCTGAGTTCATCAATAATCACATTTATCTCTTCACTGACAGAAAGATATCCACTTCTCTGTAATACAACCAGCACACGTAGTCTATCAACCAGGTCATTGGGGTCTTCAGAAAATCAGTAGCTAGACTTTACGACACTCTTCTCAAAATTGATACAATACATGTCAGCATATATGTTCTTCCATGATGAGTAGTTTGTGAGATACCTCTGGGCTAGAGTACTCGGTTCGAATATTCGTTTCTTCTGTCCCACCTTCAAGTAGTTCTTATCTTCAGCAACATGTTTATGCTTTTGCGTTGCAGATGTCAGCACTTCATCGGTAGAATATGGTGTAGACTTGGATGCCACTGTATGTTATCGTCCTGGTTGGTTGTAAATTCTTTCTTCGCAGATGGTTCACAATACACGTCAGCAACTATGTTGGTCTGTGATGAGTAGTTTGTAAGATACCTGTGTGCCAGAGTACTTGGTTCGAATCTGTGTTTATTCTGTCTCAACTTCAAGTAGCCATCTTCTTCAGCACCGTGTTTATGCTTTGCTTTGCAGACGCAGTTACTTCATCATCGTCCGTAGAATATGTATATTTCGTATCATCATCATCAGCGGACTTGGTGGGCACACTTTCGTGATCGATGTCCAGGATAGTTATAACATCTTCGTTTTTCATCTTACATGATAGCAATACATGTTTGTTGTTCACATCATTGGACGATCTGTATGGTTTGCAAACTTCATAGTAAATGTCTGCAACAGTCGTATTTCCCACTTCAAAAAATGTTTTGAAACTTGATGCATGTTCGGATAATGTTATCGGCGATGGAACAATCAATAGTTTATACGCCGAATCAGTATGATAGCTAGCCATTGTATTGTATTGCGTCAATAAGTTCAATGCTTGCTGTCTTGTGCCCAGTAAAGGTGTGTTACCTTTACATATACCAGTATGTCTCTTTAGATTGCCACTTCTACCAAATGTCGCACCATACATATCACATGATAGTATTCTGGAGGCTGGTTTCTTTTGGCACTCACTCTGTTCATGTCGTCGTGCATTGCAACTTTTACTGAAGGTCTTGCCACAGTAACTACATTGTTTTACATGTAATTGTTGAACACTTGGTGAAGTTTTGCATGTAGGCATACAGGCCATTTTCTATTGCATGTTCTCCACACATTTTCATCATCTTCAAGTATCTGCAAACATAAAAACATGTACTACTATGTAGTGAAGACTCCTCTCTTCTGCGGACTCCTCCCTTCTGCTGGCTCCTCTCTTCTGTGGACTCCTCCCTTCTGCTAGCTCCTCTCATCTGCAGACTCCTCCTTTCTGCAGACTCCTCTCTGTTGCAGACACCTCTCTGTTGCAGACTCCTCTCTTCTGCAGACTCCTCTCTTCTGCAGACTAATCTCTTCCGCAGACTCCTCTCTTCTACGGACTCCTCCCTTCTGCAGACTGCTCCCTTCTGCGGACTCCTCCCTTCTGCAGACTCCTCCCTTCTGCGAACTCCTACCTTCTGCAGACTCCTCCCTTCTGCGGACTCCTCTCTGCTGTGGGCTCCTCTCTGCTGCGGACTCTTCTCTGCTGCAGACTCCTCCCTTGTGCGAACTCCTCCCTTCTGCGGACTCCTCCCTTCTGCGGACTCCACTCTTCTGAGGACTCCTCTCTTCTGCGGATTCCACCCTTCTGCAGACTCCTCCCTTCTGCGGACTCCTCGATTCTGCAGACTCCTCCCTTCTGCAGACCCCTCTCTTCTGCAGACTCCTCCCTTCTGCGGACTCCTCCCTTCTGCAGACTCCTCCCTTCTGCGGACTCCTCCCTTCTGCGGACTCCTCCCCTCTGCGGACTCCTCCCCTCTGTGGACTCCTCCCTTCTGCTGACTCCTCCCTTTTGCATACTCTACTACAATGTAGACTCCTCAACGATGCAGACTCCTTATCAATACTACCTTCACACATTTGTGTTGCTGTACACGATAGCTTAGTAACTATGTGAAATTCTGCAGTTGCGCTAATTTATACCCTCATTCTGTAGGTCGAATATGAAGTTAGGTTGTAATTTTCTCTGTATTGGAGTAGAGGGAAATACACATTTGTCTATTTGTCAAGTGATTGAAGTAAATTTGTTCTTAACTACAGCTGATATATTATATATACATATATATATATAATGCCCAACCGGTACCCTTTCCCATATATTCTTCTTCCTTGCGACAAATCTTCTGTATACTAGCCTCAACACTGTCATCATTTTCGTACATGTTATATATACACATTCGATGTCTGGAAGGCTCTCTCACTATATTCATATTCATGTGGTTCTGGCTTGGTATATTTACAGTCCAATCATATATATAATATTTTATTGCTCCTTTTTTTCTATGTAGCTTGTAAGTTGATCTATAATATTCTGTTTCATGTGCTTAAGATAAGTACAAATATCGTTCACTATGTCTGACGAATAAGATGCAGCACATGTCTTCAGATATTGACTTCACTGCAATGGAACCATCACCTGTAGTCTTTCAACCAAGTCATTGACTTAATTTTAAACATGTTTGAAATTACAGTCATTTATACTTATATGTTTGCAAAGGACATAAATAACCATGTGGTAATTTTCGTTGTTGGGTGTGATGTCTATATTGCGAATTTGACGACTGTATCTTAAATGGGTTGTGCATTACGAGAAACTATGCTTATAAGTTCACATAGGTCATAAAAGGCCATGCTAGCATTTTCGCTGCCGGAAGTGATGTCTATGTTATGAATTTGACGACTGCATCTTAAACATGTTGGAAATTACAGTCAACTATGCTTATAAGTTCGCACAGGGCTAATTAAATTATTCTGTGATAATTGAAGATGCTGGGGGTGATGTCAATGTAACGAAAAAGTGATTGTTCATTAAACATGTCAGGAATTACTGTCAATTATGCTTATAAGTTCGCATAGGGTTTCAATGACACTGTTATAATTTTCCTTGTCGGGGGTGATGCCTATGTTATGAATTTGATAAATGTATCTTAAACAGTTCCAGAATTACGACCAACTATGCTTATAAGTACGCTAAGGGTATAAATGACCCTGTGATAATTTTCGTTGTCGTGGGTGATGTCTATGTAATGAATTTGATGTTTATATCTTAAACGGTTCGGGAATTACGGCCAACTATGATTATAAGTACTCATAGGACATTAATGACTCTGTGATAATTGAAGTTGTCGGAGGTGATGTCTAAGTTACGAAATTGGTGGTTGTACCTTAAACGGGTCGGCAGGTACGGTCAACTATGCTTATAAGTTCGCATAGAGTAAAAATGACCCTGTGATAATTTTCGTTGTCTGGGATTATGTCTATGTTATGAATTTGACGAATGTATCTTAATCAGTTCGTGAATTACGATCAACTATGGTTATAAATACGCCTAGGGTATAAAAGACCCTGTGTTAATTTTCTTTGTCGGGGGTGATGTGTATGATACAAATTTGTTGACCATATATCTTAAACGGTTCGAGAATTATGGTCAACTATGCTTATAGGATGCATAGGTCTTAAATGATCATGTTATAATTTTTATTTCCGGGGCAATGTCTATATATGCTAGAGTTCGAAGATTGGTGAGTCGTATATCCACAGCATCATCACTGGTGTGGAATACAAGAGTCAGCATCCGTCGAAATGTAAGAGCAAGCCTTTGCACCACCCATAGTAGTGTGTTGTCTATCCACTGCATCACCACAGCTTGTCTGACCTTGGAGCCTTACATAACTGTCTTGCGGCTAGTGTTCAGTGTCATCCATTCGACTTGCCAAGACCTGCACTCGTCACCCGACCATATGTGCTGTCTCATATATTCCCTGGCATATGATGGTGGTTGAATTCCGCTGCTAGTCTGTGTATTGCTCAAGCAGCCGCCGATAGCGAACTGAGTTCGAGACTTGACAGAATACAAAAACTATTAATTATCTTTCAGTCTTTGACAAAATATGGTTTTTGTCCTTGTGGTGAAGGTGAACCTTATATTAGCGAGAGATAAGATAAATGAATAACATAGACATAATTTGTATACTTTTAACTTTATTTGCTGTCTTCATATAATAAGAATACATAATAATAGTTGATACATTCTCTACATATTCTTCATTCGAGTGAAACATTTATAGTGTCTGTTTTTGAAGAACATTTCCTGCTGTAAACCGAGAGCCTCGCATAACATGTTAGGTCCCATTATCATTGTGTGTGGTAGCATCCTTTATGATAGGGTGCCAGCTTCGTCAGTGACGAGACACTTTCGAGAGCCTCGCATAACATGTTAGACCCCTTTATCGTTGTATGTGGGCAGTGTCCTTTATTATATGCTTCAAGATTCGTCAATGACAAGACACTTTCTAGAGCCACGTGTAACATGTGATTAGGTGGTTGTGCCTTAAATGTGTCAGCAATTACGGTCAACAATACTTATAAGTTCACATAGGGCTTAAATGACTCTGTAATAATTTTCGTTGGCAAGGTTGATGCCTATGATATGAAATTGAATAATGTTTCTTTAACAGTTCGTGAATAACGAACAACTATACTTATAAGTACGCATACGGTATAAATGACCCTGTGATAATTTTCGTTGTCTGGAGTTATGTATATGTTATGAATTTGACGAATGTATCTTAATCACTTCGTGAATTACGATCAACTATGGTTATAAGTACGCCTAGGGTATAAATGACACTGTGATAATTTTGTTGTCGGGGTGATGTTTATGTTATGAATTTGTCGGTTGTACCTTAAATATGTCGTCAATTATGGTAAACTATTCTTATAAGTTCGCAGAGGGCTTAAATGACTATGTGATAATTTTCATTGCCTGGGGCGATGTCTATGCATGCTAGAGTGTGAAGTTTGCTGAGACATCTATCCACTGCATCACCACAGTCGTGGAATACAAGAGCATGAAGTTTGATGTGTCGTCTATTCATTGTACCACCTCGGCTCCCATCGAAATGCCAAAGTAAGCCTTCACACCGCCTGACGCAGTGTGTTGTCTATCCACTGCATCACTGCAGCTCCACAGACGCAATGGAATGCAAGAGCATGGAGTTTGACATGTCGTATATCTACTGCACCACTGTGGCCCCCATCGAAACGCAAGAACAAGTCCTGCACTGCCTGGGGCTATGTCTATCCACCTCAACATCGCGGCCTCCAGGAAGCGAGTCGTCTATCCACCGCACCACAGCGACCCCCAGGAAGCGGGTCTTCTATCCACTGCACCACCACGACCCCAAGAAGCGAGTCGTCTATCTACCACATCACAGCGTCCCCCAAGGTGTAAGTTGTCTATCCTCCACAACACATTCATCCCCAAGAAGTGAGTCGTCTACCCACTGCACCACTGCAGTCTCCCATCGAAATGGAATGCAAGAGCCACACAGCCTGGAGCGATGGTGATTCGTTGTAGAGAGCTGTGTCAGGAAATTTTGAAAAACAACATGTGTTGTCGTGGCAGCCCGCCTGTAGCCTGACGCTATGTAATGAAGTCGGGGCATCGTTGTAGGGACACGCCTGAGGCGATATCTATCCCCTCCCCCCCACCACTACGGCTCCCAAGAATCGAGTGGTCTATCCACCTCACTACCACGATCCCCAAGAAGCGAGACGTCTATCCACTAAACTTCTGCGGCCCCAGAGAGTGAGTTGTCTATCCACCTCACTACCACGGCCCCCCTGTAGCCTGAGACTTTGTAATGAAGTCAGGGAGTCGTTGTAAGGAGCCCGCTTGGGGCTATGTCTATCTACCACACCACAGTGGTTTCCAGGAATCGAGTAGTCTATCCACCTCATTACAGCAGCCCCCCAAGAAACGAGTCAACTATCCGCCACATCACCTCGGTCCCCAAGAAGCGAAGTAGGGATTAGTTGGGGCATTGTGACAGATTTGGGAAGACTCGGAGAAAATTCAGTAGCTTGAATGACATGTAATCTATCCACTGCATCACCGCGGCCCCCGTCGAAATGCAAGCCCCCGCACTGCCTGAGGTAGTGTGTTGTCTATCCACTGCACCACCTCAGCCCCACAGTCGTAATGGAATTTTTTTTCAGAACAGCGCTGAGCACCGCCATCCTCGGCCATGAGTCATCCATCCAGCTAGAGGTCACACACACTGCCGAACACCGCCCCGTCAACCATCCTGACGGAGGTTACACACACCACATCAGGTATCGTTCGCCGACGTTAGAAGCAGTCTGGAGGCCATGCAGCGACGCTTGCAGATTTAAGATAAAATGTGTAGAATTTTTTTAAAAATATATTTAAAACTTTTTTTAAATATAACGTATAAATACATCTTAATTTTTTCATTTACTAGTGTCGAGGTGTTAAACATAACAAACCCAAGACACCTTTAACATTATACATGCCAGCATCCTTTATGATAGGCAGTCAGCTTCACCCCTCCTCTGAGGGCCTCGTGTGATGTAATTTAAAAAAAAGTATTTAAAACATCAATTTGAAAATAACACCAACCTTCATAAATAAATTTTGAAACTTAAATTAATTATTTACCCGAACATGTCATGTCGTCTTGTTGCGCAACATAGCCTCAGGCTGTGTCCCCACCACGACTCTCCTACTTTAAATAAATTTAAAAAAAATTAAAAACTAAAAAAAAAAAATTCAAATTTTCGGAACATAGTATTTTAAGAGCCTCGCGTAGTCAAACAGATACGAATTCTTCATGTACCTAGAGTAATGCAAGAGCAGGAACAAATCCGCGATGACGTCATTGGTGTCCCTCGGCCGATGCTTCATGGCTCCCACTGGCGACTCCACCCGGCTCCCTGCTCCTGGCGCCAGCGCCAGGTGCAATGGAAGCGCCTATTTACAGCTACTTATGGGGCCATAGAGGCCTTCAGATAGCAGGTATAATGGCAGAATTGTATTAGTGTCTAAAAAGGACCGTAGCATGGGGTTCTGTGCAGACTTCCACCCTCTCAATGGCATCATTGTCAGCCCCCCCCCCCGAAAATCCTTGATGATCAGTGCGGACGATACCCTCGCGAGCCTGTGGGATGCCCGTGCCTTCCCGACTTTGGATCTTAAAACGGGGTTTTGGCAAGTTCCGGTACGTCCCTGTGACCACGAGAAAACCGTGTTCATGACACCTGATATGCTATGGTGTGCATCGCGAAACGGACTTCTGTGATGTCTGCGCTTTTGGTACAGTAGTGGGGATCCGGGTGGCGTCAAAATGTGCGTGTGTTGGATGGTGTGATGCAAGCCAAACCTCATCAGACCGACGATTGGAAGACATATGTGCCATCCGAAGCGCGAAGCCGTGTACTGCTAAGCTCACGATCATGTACTAGCTGGTCACCCGGGCGCAGACCAGACGCATCGCGAAGTTGGCCGCCTGTAACACTGGCCCGGCATAGCGGCCGATGCGTGCATGTATGTGCAGGCATGCAGAGACTGCCAAACTAAAAGAAAGCCAGGAGAATGGAAAGGACCGAGCAACAAGTGCAGCACATGCCCTCGAAACCATTCAAGGACATCTCACTGGACATTATGTGCTCGTACCTATGCTCGCCATGCGGCAAGCGGTTTATACTATTGGCAACAGTATACAGTTTGCGCATGCCGAACATCTGTACAGTATTGCAGACTGACATTTTTCCTCTCTGGGGCTACCCACACACAATCCTGACAGACAATGGCTGCCAGTTTGTGGAGTGGAAGTGGAGGCATTGGTGCCACCAATCGAACACGACGTCGCATTTCATGCCCGTCTATCACCCCTGCACTAACCCGATGGATAGGCACAACCAAGAGTTGAAGGTGCAACTCTACCTACGATTCGGCGATGACCACCACTGCTACGATAAACACCTTCCAGATGCCTTATTCGCCCTCCGCCATTAAGTGAATGCCACCACTGGGGAGACTCTAGTTGCCCTGGCCCAGGGTCGAGAGCTCCTAAGGCCAGACGAGAAACGAGACCGGAATCGCCGATGGCGACATGCCACCACCCGATGCTGAACAGCACTGCCGAGAAGGGTGTGATAAGAATGCAGCAGCATGCCAACACCAAGGGCAGTATCTGCAGAACATCACACCCATCACTCAACAGGTTCCCTCTGGCCTGCAGCCGGATACAATGTGTACGTCAGGAACTTGCCACTGTCCAATGCCGCCCATAACTTATGTGCTGGTCTCGTCACCCACTGGGTGGGTTCGTGCATTGTCCGCCACCGCCTTGGGCGAACTACTTACATCGTATTCGGGGCAGATGGCAAGGATAGGAAGATGCACCACGACGACCTGAGGTGTGCGCACATTAGCCCTTGTGACACTGACGCCACCCCAGAGGTGCCGAAGGGACCAGTCCTGGATACCAGCCCTGCCACTGTGACGCCGCAAGCCACACGCCAAACCGAAACACGCCCTGAGAACTCTCTCTCCTCCTGTCCCAGCCGGGCCTAAGTTGGGTGGCGCCCTATAAAATTCACTAGTTTCGCAATTACTGTACCCAGCGTGCCGACAATGATAACTGTGATATTGGACACAATGACTATGGGTATTATAAAATATGTTGAAGCAGTTTCACTGAACTGTATTATTTTTGGTATGCTAGGTTGCCTAATATGTATCACTAAATGTATTGCTCTTCTTTTTCAGCATATTTGTAACTGAAGTGTTACATATGATCTGAGTTTGGCGGCACTGTCAGTAGTGGTTCGAAAATGGTGGCCAACTATGTTAATAAAAGAGCCTGGACATAGTTTGCTATATAGGTTTGATGGGTTTGGGCTAGCCACGTACATTCCAAGTTTCGAGGGCCTCATGGTTTGCAAATTCCATCGCCGACAATATAGGCAGTCCAGCTGGAGTCAGTGTTGATACTACCAAAGACGAAGTTGGGAGACTGTCCCCAGGCATACAATTAAATGAAAGCTTCATCTCGATATATAAACTCCAATAGCTCGCTGGTGCGAACAGGTACTTGACATTTGAGCAGATTTTTTAGTTTGGTACAAAATACATGTAATTACGATTACGACCGATATGACATACTGTGATGGAGTAGTCGATGTAAAATGATGTCACACAAACATATATGGAAGAGTTGAAAATAAAATAACTTACCCGACTGAATTACAAAAATATCACGAGATAGAGAGGGAGAGAGAGCTAAATGTCACCTCTTGTATCAGATTAAAAACTGCGACAAGGTCTGATTTTGGCCACTTTAATTATTTGCAGAGGTTAACATATCACATGATTAACAGGGATCACAAGCGAGCAATGAGACTTCATCATTAAATCACTAGTGCAAGCTAATGGTGGTGGTGGGTGTCGCACTATAAAAGATATATGTAGGGAGACAGGGAGGTCAGATATGGTGTAAAGCCAATTATATGTAGGAGAGGGTTAGATGGGTGGGTTGTTGACTAAATTAAATATACACAGAAATAATTTTTTCTCGTAAACTTCCTAACATTTAATGAAAATTTTTATCCTGTATATAGTGTGAGACAGTTACCATACATTATTATTCTAATATATAAGTGTTTAGAATGGATACTATGTGTATTTGGTAATGACAGTCCCCATTTGGCTGTTTCATATACCTGATCACCATAAAAGTTTTCATATCATTCTTAAACACTGGTGTGGTAAATTTCAGAAACATTTCTTAGATTGTAGTGGTTGGGGGTCAGTCGCCCACTGGTTAGAATACTGGGAGTGGCTGTGCTCCTCTGTATTTGCTTCGAATCACAATCCGCCTGCATGTAAATATTAAATATTTTTCTTAATGTCACGGATATTCGTTAGNCTGTATTTGCTTCGAATCACAATCCGCCTGCATGTAAATATTAAATATTTTTCTTAATGTCACGGATATTCGTTAGAAGTCAATGTGAATAATGTAACTTTTCCCCTAAATTTCAAATTTTCATATGAGTTTTTAAATTTTTTTTTATTAATTTTTTGGCTACATATATTCAATATAACAGTCAGTGTCAATAATATAATTTCTCCCAATATTAAAATTTTTTTTTNTCTGTATTTGCTTCGAATCACAATCCGCCTGCATGTAAATATTAAATATTTTTCTTAATGTCACGGATATTCGTTAGCAGTCAATGTGAATAATGTAACTTTTCCCCTAAATTTCAAATTTTCATATGAGTTTTTAAATTTTTTTTTATTAATTTTTTGGCTACATATATTCAATATAACAGTCAGTGTCAATAATATAATTTCTCCCAATATTAAAATTTTTTTTAAATGAATTTTTGTAATTTTTATTGGTTTTTCGTGTTCAAGATCACCTTTGGCTAGGATCAAGGTTATGGAAATCTAAGATGGTGGATGGAGTCGATAGTGCAATATTTCAAAATTTTTGGTATATTTTACCAATTTTTTTAATTTTCATCAATTTTTCGTGTTCGAGGTCAATTGTGATCAAGGTCAAGTTAATCCATCCATGTTGGTGTTCGTAATGAATAATATAATTTTTCCTACTTTTACAATTTCTCCCTACTTTTTGCGATTTTTAGCGATTTTTCGGGTTCGTTGTTACCTGAAGTTAGCATCAAAGTGGTGGAAATCCAAGATTGTGGTCAGTACCAATAATGTAAATTTTCCCGATTTATTAACATTTTTCCAAAATATTTGCTATTTTATAAATCGAATTTTCGACTTTTAAGTCATTCTAAAGTCATCATGGGTCAAGTCAAAAGGTTAAGATCGCCCACATCAAAGATGGCTAACATCTGACTTCACAATATGGTGGCCAGTAGGCTCCAGGCTTATGTGCCCCATACCCCTTGCCAAAGAAAGAACTATTTCATTCGATTTGCATTGCCAGGTTGATCGGTCATGTCTAGACTATGTCAGAATGCCAGAAACCTCGGAACCAGCTCTCGTGTTACTAACAAGTGCCGTGTAATTTTATTGTCATGTAGACAGCATTCAAACATCATGTTCATGGTAATTTGCGAATCTAGGCTACACAACAAGGCTCCTACGTTTGGAACAGACACAGCATTGTAAGTACCACAAGACTCATGTGGGTAGAAACATATGCCACCAGTCAGCTGTAAGGATTGTTGTACCAAGGTAACAATGCGACGTGCGAAGTCGGCCAATGACCCAAAGTGTCATTCTGAAAGCACACATTGCCAGTCGAGCTCAAAATTTTTCTCCCAAGTAATTCCATTATCGATGGGATATAGTGGGGAGTATATATACAAGATGTTTCAGAAATACTTTTACAAACTTTGGGGGCGGGTTCCTCACACCAAAACAAGAAAGAAAGTACATATAAATATACATCTGAAAATCCTTAGTTTTTGCATTATTAAGGAAAGAACATAATGACACGTCTATTAGACAGTGTCAGCTTATTAGCAAGTGGTGAAACTGTCATCACCTCAGAAACTCATAATAAATGTTCAAAATATCCTCCTCTTACTTCCATACATGCATGCACACATAGAATCATGGACTGTCTCACCCTTTAAAATAATCCCACACGGTGTCGAACGGTTTCGCAAGCTTCCGCTTATGATCCTGATTTTTAGCCTATTTTCCGAAGTAAATATAGGCTTCTGCAATTACCCGAATGTCTGTCTGGAATGTAGGTCCGCCTTTAATAACTTTTAAACCCGACGATCGAATTTCACCAAACTAGGTGCACATATAGTTTTTAGTAAGGACATCGGACTTTATTAATTTTCGATCGGACCAGGTAAATATTTTTAAAATGGCGGCCATTTTAATATTTAGGGCAATGATATATAAATTGAATATAGAAATATATTAATCTGCCATTTTGGAAGATAGTGCTTATTGAAATAATGAAGCTTAAACCTTTACTCTGGGGAACAATTTGACCAATTTAAACCATATTTATTTGCTACATTGACACTGCATTATGTAAGAATTGAATTAAGAAAGGTTAATGTTATTATTCCACCATTTTGGAAGATAGTACAACATGAAAAATAAAGCTTTTACATTATACCTCAGTAACTAAATAACATATTCCTGCCAAATTTGGCTTATAAGCAATACTATTGTTGGCCATGTTCATGTATACCATTTTAACGAATAAAGTACTTATTCTCAAATGGCAATATTAATATTTTAGGTCCATTGGCCTTATCTACCATACTGTTTAAGAAATTTAGATAGAACTTGTTATGCTGAAAGTCTCGTTCCCAAGCATCAATATGTCAATATATAGCTTCTTTTGTTTGCCATTTTTTAAAGATAGTTCTACATGAAAAATAAAGCAAAAATATATCGGGAAACAATTAACCGATTCCTACCAAATTTTACACTCAAGTGATAGTATAATACGTCATGTAAACTATCATGTATTAGTGAGTCAGACTATTATTTTCAAAATAGTTACCCAATAAACATTTTAGAATATTATGCTATATCCACAAAATCGTGTAACAAATTTCAACTTAACTTTGTATGCTGACATTATATTTTACAATCATCAAATGTGTCTACCCAGAGCCTTATTTACCAACCATTTTGTAAGATAGTGCCACATTAATAAATCAAGTTTTGTCATATCTCGGGAAATAATCAACCATTGGTGCTTGGAGAGTAACAAAGATGGAGTGCACTCTAGCACCTATTGCTGGTGCTGGAGTGAGGGTTTGAATAGTCAGTTGGACCCCCATTTTTTTTTGGTTCCTCCCTGGACAGATTGTATAGCATGTATAGACGTTTACCATTTCAGCTCTGTTTATGAAAACAGTTTACAATCAGCTGTTCCATCAAACTATTACCTACAATTCTTAATACACAAACCAAAGTGTGCATGTACATATAAAATAAAGTAATGTGAAAGAAGTTGTCCATGTTTTGTAATAAAATAATAAAACAGCTCAGTTTCTAAAGAATCTGCAACAAATCTTATGTAAAATGAAAACAGATTTTTTTCATACTACACCACCTATTTTATCATATGATATTGCATATCTGATTCTACACATTATCTCTAACACACTTCCTTCTTTCAAGTGCTGTTGCAAAGCTGCTGTGGTTGTTTGAATATGCTGCACACCACCATTCACATTGAACAGATTCTTTCCCATTTTACTATGAACACAATTGAATATGTCTGGTTCCCTGTGGTGCTATGAATTTTAGGTGTACCGTATGCACAAATAACATCAGATGATTGCTCTTCCTTACTGACATCACCACTAAGTCCAACTAAAATCATGGTTATCTTATGTGACCAGTAACTTCATCTGTAGTTTCTCCATGGCATATTGATACTTTTTAAATAGTACAACCTTCTACTTTTTTTGCTCCAGGAAGCATGTTTATCGCTAATTCTAAGACACAGCTTAACTGTTTTAACTTTTAAATCTCAGTAATTAGTGATACTCTATAATTGCACATAACTTAAGTGAGAAGGTAAACTTTATTTTTAGCAAATCTGTTATAATTTTAGTACAGTTTCAAAGGACAACAGCTGGTGTACCTCTACTAGTAACAGAGTTAAAATTTGCACTGGATCAGTTCTTATAGTGAATTATATGCAAGACTCAGGCAGTCCTTGTAGGGCAGCATGTCGTTCACTAGGTTGAGTGAAGGATGTTTGGCAGTTATTTTAGCTTACCAGCTTTGGAATGATGTCACACTTAGTATATGAACCCATAAATCTTTTGTTGTACTGAAATAGCATTGGTTCTTAAGTGAGGCCCAGTTACTTAATTAGGACAGAGTATGTTGTCTCCTAGTAAGGGCCACATGGCCATCTGCTTCAAAGTGGCAATCTATTTTTTAGGGTCGAACAATGTGACATGAGACAAACTCAAGGGTCTCCGCCAACGTTCGCTGCACCGCAGAACAACAGTAGCGGCTGAGCACCATGCCCACGACACTAATATCGGGCTTGGCTGTCAGCAGCAGTTACTCGTGGGTATTTTGAAAGACACCCACTTCACCCAATACCGTGCGAGTCAGCTGACTGTCCCACTTTGATCCAACCACATGGGTGACACCAGGCCAGCCTCGTGGTTCAGATCCAAACCGACAGGCATACGTGCTCACACTCATTGCTGCCTAGTCAGGGCGTAGCATGCATGAAGGCAACACCAGGCTTCTAGGCATCCCTGATCAGGGCTCTTATGAAGAACCGACACCATTGTGCCACACTAAATGTTGTTAGTGACTTAAAAATCAGAGCATAATCATTACCATTTTACTCTAAGTGAACACCTCGAGTGTATAGTGTTTTTCAAAGCAATTTAAAATTACATGAAAAGTGAAGTGCAACGACTTCCGACTTGGGGAATAGGCTTCACCCATGCCAACCTAAGTTTACACCCCACAGTCATACCTGACTAGGGTCAAGGCAGATTTTATTAATTCCATTATGTAAAGTAGAAGGGCATGTGTTTTTACAGCAGCAACAAGGTTTACAGACTCACAGACACGTCACCAGCCAAAAATCGAAGTAAACCTATCAACACAAAATTGTGTTGTCATGAATGTTTTAGTAGTGTGTATAGATTCCAGAACATGTAATTTTTTGTTAGGACAAATGTCAAATTGCATTTTAGTTAAGGGAATCCTCCCAGCCACACATTGTATCTATTAAGGGCTTGACCCAACTTTCAGTTTTTTTTACACTTGCGTGTTTTGCGACTTCCGGAATCTTCACTGCAAATTGCCGGAAAGACACTGCAAACATTTAGTTTGGAGCAGGCATATATTGGAGCAGGTCGCGCGGTCAGCGACTCCCAGGCACTTCATCAACTTATCTTTGTCAGTCATCAAGAACAATAGCATTCTACTTTTATCAACTGGAACCTTAATTTTACGTAACTTCATTGCCCGGGAGGATTGCCTCTCTACCTTCTGCAGTCTCGCAAGCCCCAGGAGCATAATTACACCACTTAATACTGAAAGCATGAGCTCAGTTTTCGCACGTTAACCCCCGATGGGCTTAGTGCGTCGGGCCTGCTTTACAACGACGTGAGTACCATCGTCATGGTATGTAAACGGTGTCAAAACATTAATAAATGACTTTAAGCCCCCAGTAAAGCATTTCTTATTCCAGGTTTAGCCGCATAATGACATGTAGGGATCTGAACCCACCAACCAGCATTTTTCAGGGTTTTTATGTGTTTTCAATGTAAAGTGTATTTTCATCAATATGTAATTGGTGTGTAGAGTGGCCTTACAACTCCGCATTTAAAGAATTCCATATCGTCATAACTGTCCACCCCACAATGGGCACCCGTGGTGGTATTGGGCAGACCGCGACTGCCAATGGCTAGCAGCCAAACACAATGTAATTTATTCATCTTCAACTAAGATGTAGAGGACAGGGGAAAAAAACTGATTCACCTGAGCGATTCGGCTACGACCCACCACAGCAGAGCAGTCAGTAAGCAAACAACAAGATGCATCTGATGAGTGTTTCCTGCCAGAACTTTGCACGAACAGTGCATCCACGATGTCTATGCCATTCTCCACCCCGCCCTCGCATCATTTGGCGCCCATCCAGCGTGGCTCAAAACACAACATTTAAAATTCTTTCCACTTTTGAAAAATTATTAAAATTTCAAAACCAACTTTTTAAATGTGCTAGTCATTGTGACATATATTATAGGGTTTTGTAAGTGTTTCATTTACATATGATCAATACACCAGAATTAAAGTGTATAATTTTTTTGTACAACTACTCAAACAGTGACAAAACTCATTAAGTGTACAGTTTTTATGCCATCTGGATGTGTCAACAATCACCCTTCAGGTGCGGTTTAATGGTAAATAGTTGTCAAAGAAGACATCGTAAAACTTTTGCAATTCCTGTGCCAAACCTGGTTCCTGAAGATTTGCAAGGGAATAGTGTAGCAGTGCAGGAAAATGAACCAATGTTGAAAACAGTTCTCAAGAGTTAAATTCACGTAATTCATTACGAAAATTTTCATTAGACATCAGTAACATGTCACAACATAGTGGAACAGAATGACAACCACAGTTTTTTGGTTCCTCAATCCCAAATATTTCAATTTTCCACACAATTTCAGCGAACTCGCAACTTTGTTCAAAATGGTGGAAGGGCACACAGCCAACCGCAGCCATTGGTGGAAAAGCCACATTCCTGGAGCAGCAGTGGATATTATTGACCACCCCATCACACCACCCCAGTGACATCACACGTCACTTGAGAACAAGGGAGCCGAGAAGCGATGGAGAAAACATGAAGGCACTGTCTCCCACCACCACCCCCATTCCCCAGGCTGGTAAAACCCGCTGTGGGTCGACAGTACGGACAGCCCTGCAGGTGGAGCTGTTTGTGACCCCAGCAGCCGTGCTAACGGTAGCTCCCGTGGTGGTCCATCACGTTCAACGCACGTAAACAAAGGGGTCTAAGGCAATTCAAACATCAATGGGCAAACCCAAGGTTCTTTGACACCGATGTGTGTGACCGGTCGCGAGCATAGCCACCATAGACATGTTCGCTATCAACTCTAAAATTTGTCAGTGTACAAGGACAAACGGTGATCGACGGCTACAGACCACAAATGACCATAACAATAGCACTAAATACACCACAGTATTTCAGACATCCGTGTGGATAAAAGACGAACTGTTTTGAACCTGTGTACATCCAGCCAAAACCACCAGTTTTGTGAATCCCCTTCTGGGAGAACCATGTCAGTGCCAGAAATAAACACCCATCGGTTCACAACCACAGACAAACCACACAGAACTCTTATGCCAGTACGAATGATGTACAAACGCTATAGGATGAGACGGAAATGGACGCACAATAATCACGTGAATACATGTCAACAACCATACCACCCCCAATGCGTGACGTCCCGGGAATGCGCATGCGTTCGCGAGGGAAAATTTACATGTATGCAATGTAGTGATAGTACATCTGAGGCGAATAACAGCTTATACTTACGAGGGTTATTCGGAAAGTAAGGTCCGAATCGTCGTAGATAATCGAATGTCATGGGAACATTGTAACGTGCATGAGCACCGACTTCCGGCTTGCCTTGCTCGTCAAACGACACCATTTGCATTGGTATTGTTGCAGTGTTCTGTTTACAGTGTCAGTTCAAAATGTTTAAAACAATTGATCAGATCGCCGACTGTGAAAAACGGTCAGTGATTCTGTTTTTGACAGCATGGAACGTTTCAGCAGCGGAAGTTCATCGCCAGATAAGTCAAGTGTATGGTCCCAATGCGATGAGTGACAGCAAAGTGCGTAAGTGGGTGAGAGCTTTCAAGGACGGGCGGGAAATATCCATGATGAACCACGATCAGGCTGGCCATCAGTGATCACAGAAGATTTGATGAAAGCCGTGGACGAAAAGATTCGTGATGACCGGCGATTCACAATTTCAACTTTAGCATCGGAATTTTCGAATGTGGGTAGAACAACTTTCCACAAAATTGTCTCTGAAAATCAGCAATTTCACAAGTTGTGCGCA
This sequence comes from Clitarchus hookeri, assembly GCA_002778355.1. NCBI lineage: Eukaryota > Metazoa > Arthropoda > Insecta > Phasmatodea > Phasmatidae > Clitarchus > Clitarchus hookeri. The sequence goes on along the minus strand of NQII01000534.1, from coordinate 209,990 downwards.
CGTTGGGTTCCCAGGCTGCTTACTGAGGAACACCAAATGAAAAGAATGGCTTGTGTTCTTGATTTTTTGGACCAATATCATAAGGAAGGTGATCAATTTTTAGAGAAGAAGAAAGGTGAAAGAAGCAGTTACAGACTTGTTATCCTCACAGGTGTCAGACATCTATGACTAAGGCATACAAAAGCTTGTAGAACGTTATGACAAATGTTTAAACACATATGGAAACTATGTAGAAAAATAGAGAAACATGTAAGGAATTAAATAAATAAAAAGTTTTTGAAGAAACCTGTGATGGTTTGTTTTTTATAAGAAATCGGACCTTACTTTCCGAATAACCCTAGTACTTAGTGGCAATCAGCTGTCACAAACCCACTGTCAACAACCAGTATGTTATAGTGTAGAGACAGACATACCCAAGGGCCAATTGTGCAGGCATCAAGCCCAACAACGATGTGTGCCAGTTAGCGAGTGGACGGCAGGAATGGAGTAGTACTGTGAGAGCCAAGCATGCGTGATTCGTCATGCCCAACGACTGGTAGCAATGCAAGCCACTACACAAAGACTGTGCCCTGCCATCACACATCTCGTACCATTTTCACAATCAACATAGTACCCATTTCAAGCAGAAATAGAGAAAAGGCGCACAAAATGTATCACAGCAGACAAACAATCGACAGTACACCCGCTCGATTCCTGTCACTGCCGAACTTGGTGGGTTCGCCAATAGAGGACTCACAAGACATTCTCGACTACTGTACCAACCGTTTACAGCAGTATGGGGTTCGCGAAGATGAGTGGCGCAACTTTGTTGGAGACCAGTTGACAATAGACGCGAAACAGTGGTGGCACTCCATCAACCATTACGGGATACATTCCTAGCAGCATTCCAATGTCAGTACACCAACACTTTCCATTCCAGCAAGCATGCAGTCGCGCAATGCTGGTCACTCAGTCTCCCCAAGAGATGCTGGTGGCATTCGTTATGCGAAAAATTCACCTAGTATCATCCACACATGCCCACAATGGAGGTACTTGATGTAGTAGCTAGCAAAGTGCTACCAGAATACCAGAGTGCACTGGCTCCATTGATTCTCAGTCGTCTATGATCATAAGTGATCGCATTCATGCGCTCACTCATACTCAAAGACGACACCATGCATGAGCTTAAATACAGTGAGGGGAGTATGCTGCGAAGATCACCAGATTCGGGAGAAGCCGAATAAGCTCCGGAAGCATTAGTACCCATTACAACATGCGAAGGGACCCTGAACCAGTCGTGCAGAAGTCGACTCAACCATCAACAGAACACATGGTAGCACCAGGTGTCAAACACCCCTGGGACAAAAACCAAAAAACCTCCCTATCTGCCCGATAATTACCTGGATCAGCGATACCACTAACACATTGAATGCCTGAGGGTTGACAAGGAAAAAGTCGTGGACGCTAAGGACGGTCCACCTCCGTCGGGAAACAGGGAAAAGGGGTAGGTCGACCCGACATCACCTCGCCCAGCCCCGGCGAGCTTTACCAGGTGTTAACACCCCAGCAGACACTAATGCACCAGTTCCTCGCCGACCAACCCTCAACAGCAAGTAACGTCATTCTAATTCCAGTGTACATAAATGACATGAAGTGCTCTATGCCCCTATTGACACAGCCATACCCCACAACTACATTAGACCAGGGTTTGTCGATGTGAGAGATCTGCAGCCTCACAACGAAGCAGTACAGCTAGCCACAACCAACTGGGAAACCATGGGAGAAGCAGACATCACTGTCTGCATACGTGACTTTGAGACAACCACCATAGCCCTAGTCGTTAGCGAACTAAGGGAGGACGCAATTCTCGGTCTCCCCTAGTTAACCGAACAAAAAAACATCGTGGAACCAGCTGCTGGGAGAATATACTTTGGCATGCGGGAAAGAATGGTGTATAACTTAGATCCCTGCCCTAGTACGACTGCACCCTCGTCAAGATGACGACCTGGGCTGAGGTACCGCCAGCTTACCATGACATGGTACAGCAGTTGCTGGATGAACGATGCGATGTGTTTGCAGCTGCCAACCCGTTGCGACGTAGCATTGTCGCCGAACATGCCATACCTACAGATCACAACTGGCCGATTTTTACACTGAAGAGCCAAAAATCTGGTACACCTGCCTAATATAGTATAGCGCCCCCACGAGCACACAGAAGTGCCGCAAGACGACGTGGCATGGACTTGACTAATGTCTGAAGGTATGCAGGAGGCAATTAACACCATAAATCCTGCAGGGCAGTCCTCAAATCGATAGGAGTGCGAGGCGGTGGAGATCTCTTCTGAACAGCACGTTGTAAGGCATCCCAGATATGCTCAATAATGTTCATGTCTGGTGATTTAGGTGGCCAATGGAAGTGTCTAAAGTCAGAAGAGTGTTCCTGGAGCCACTCGGTAGCAACTCTCGATGTGTAGGGTGTCGCATTGTCCTGCTGGAATTGTCCATGTATTTCGGAATGCACAATGGACATAAATGGGTGCAGGTGATCGGACAGGATGCTTACGTATCTGTCACCTGTCAGAGTCGTATTTAGACATATCAGGGGTCCCATTTCACACATACTGCACATGCCCCATACCATGACAGAGCCTTCGGCTCCGAATGCCCATATCAATAATGGTCCGTTGAATAGTTCGCATGCTGGCACTTGTTGATGCCCCAGCATTGAAATCTGCTCCAATTTGAGAAAGAGTTGCAAGTCTGTAAAGTTTAATGATACTCGTCATTCGTCTCGTTCTTTCACGATCTTTTTCCGGCCGCAGCGATGGCGAAGATTTGATGTTTTACTGGATTTCCGATATTCACGGTATACTCGTGACATGGTCATACGCGAAAATACAAATTTTATCACTACCTCAGAGATGCTATGACCCATCTCTCCTGCGCCGACTAAAACACCACGTTCAAACTCACTTAAATCTTCATAACCTGCCATTGTAGCAGCAGTAACCAATCTAGCAACTTTGCCAGACGATTGTTGTCTTATATAGGCGCTGCCGACTGCATCACGTTACTCTGATTGGTTCCGTACCTCTGTTATTTGCATACGCACGTCTATTCCAGTTTTTTTGGCTCTCGAGTGTACATCACTACGTAGATACTTCACACATCGAAGCCAAATCATTAAGGAGCAAATACACATGACGTTAGCAGAGGGGGTGATTGAGCAAACATAAAGTCGCTACAACTCCGCCATCACACTGGCACCAAAAAAGGATGACACCTAGTGCTTCTGCATCGACTTCTGCCTACATCAGTGTCGATGATGAACTGAACATTATAGGCAAAGCCTAGGTCATGTCTTCTCTCGATCTGCACAGTGGCTACTGGCAGGTCCTAGTGAAGATAGAGGACAGGCCGAAGACAGCATTCTTAGCACCAGACAGAAGGCGGTTTCAGTTCTGTGCGATGCTGTTTGAACTGAAATGTGCACCAAGTCATGATGGTTTGAATACTGCATGGTCTAGTATGCGACTTCACACTCGCCTACTTAAACAATGTCGTCATATGGTCAGCATCGTGGGAGGACCACATCCACCATATTTCACTGGTACTCGAACGTATCGCCATCCCTGGACTGACATGTACCAACCATAAGTGCCACCTCAGGACACCTCAGGACAGTATGGCTCGACTTCTTGGGGAATATCGTGGAAAAAGATGGCAACCTACCCATCCAAGAACAACTGTGTGTAATAGAGGACTATGAGAGGCCCTGCACCAGGAAATATGTACGGAAGATTTTCGGCCTGCTTAACTGGTTGCAGGAGTACACACCAGAGTTTGCAATAATAATTGCATTTCTCACTTTACTAATGTCCCCCAACTGGAAATTCGACTGGAATGCCGAAGACATCCTGACCATCAAAAGCCGATTCAGGTAATGTAAATCACTCGCACGAAATGACCCCAGTAGGCACCTATACGTCCAAACAGACGCCAGTGAATAAAGCCTTAGCGCAGCCCTATTCTTGGGAATGAGCACCGCATCATAGATTACAGCAGTGCCAAGTTCGAACCAACAGAGAAGCACTACGACGTAAACAATAGGGAGTGTCATGCAATGGTATGGGCATTCAAACGTTACTATCCACATCTGGAGCACCAGTGCTCTATGTTACATACTAACAATTACTGCTTAGTATGATTGCACAGTACCTGTGAAGCACAGAGTAAATCGACATGCTGGTCAATGCTGCTACAAGCGTACGACTTCAACGTCGAGCATGTGTCAGGTACAGAAAACCAGCTGGGTGACCTGTCTAGATCATATGGTGAGGTGAACACAGTGCATAACGAAGAGGAATGGGATGTTGTACTCCCCCCACCCCTTCTGAGACTTCTGGATGTATCACATGCAACACATCAGTGCTTGGCCCGAGGACCGCCTCGACCAACTGTGCGAGACAATCATAGCAGCACAAACATCAGCACCAGATGCACAAGCGAAAATGGCACTCTGCTGACCACAGACAGGTGTCGAGTGTTTGACAGCCACCTCTAGTCAAAGCCACAGGGAGAAAACAGGTGGAAACTGTATGTGCCAGCTGCTCAATGCATGGAAATACTCAACTTCGCGCATGGTACACAGCAGACCACACAGCTGCCAAACAAACACCACACAATGTGTTGCACAACTTTTACTGACCCAGCATATCCCACGACATGCGCCAATACATCTGGTAGTGCTTGACCTACAATAATTACAAGGCTCGACGCACCGACGGCCAGCAACAACAGGAGCCACGAACACCAAAGCAACCATTCGAGGCAGTAAGCCCAATACCTCATGAGGCCCTACCCCAAGAGGTCAACAGGGAAAATATTCCTGGTGGCAGAGACAGACCTCTTCTACAGGTGGACAGAAGGGGACACTTTGCCGAATGCACGCACCAAGAAAATCACCCGCACCCTAGAGAATGAGTTCTTCCCAGTATGGGATTACCCCAGGACCCTGTTTATGGACAACGGGACTCGGTTCATTGGACGGAAATGGCACGAACTCTACACCAAAAGGCATGTGACGCAGAACACGACGGTGATTTACCATCCTCATACCAACCCCACTGAGTGCAGATACCAGGGTCTCAAGACCCAGTTGCGCCTTCATGTAGGGAAGGACCACACGTCCTGGGCCGAACAACTGCCCAACGATTTCTTCATGTTCAGCCACCGCACCAATGAAGCTACTTGTATATTAACTGCGACTATCCTACAGGGGCGCGAGCTAACCCTTCCAGGTTAGTTATAAGTGTCCACCAGTAGAGGGGACCTTACAAGAGAAAGCAGCCCTGCCCGCCAACGGCGAAGAGAGCAAAAGCTGAAGACATCTTACGCACAGCAGGCTGCCTACATTACAAGGAGGGTACCCATAACCACACGATCACCAAAGCAGCTCTGGCCAGGGCAGAGGGTGTTTGTAAAGAAACACCTACTGTCCTCGGCCCAGAAGAACTTCTGTGCTTGTTTAGGGGCAAAGTGAAGTGGCCCACACATGGTGACAAGCACTAAGGAAGACCACCTAACTCGTCAGTAAACTGTCTACATACAATTAAGGTGCATCGGGACGACAACCAGAGGCCCACACAATAAGAAGCGCAAGCGGATTCCCCTGATGCGGGCCATTCCTAAACAAGCAACACCAGATAATCCGACATTAGCCACAGACTCACCAGACTGCAAAGTTATGCGGAACTATTCTCCACCCACGACGCCCGGCGATCATACGCCCCCAGGGCTAGTGAAAGAGGGCCACGAACATGCAACGAGCAACTCAGCAGCCGAACAAGCAACAACAGTTTACGCTGCAGTACCAGCATAAGTTGAAGCGCCCTATGCCGAGACGCCTACTCGAAAAGCTCCTGACACGTCTAACATGGACGAGGAGACACCTGTGGGCGGCCAGTCAGACGTCTGAGGGGAGGGGGACACAACAGAGACACATGTAATCCTCTCGATGTTGTCGACCAAACTAGCACCCCCACACCTCCAGCAGCAGCATCGAGAGTGGTCACAATGGCACACTTCCAAGCAACCCCATTGCATCACATGCATCCCGTCCGTATTCTGCTAGAACTGCACATACCGCAGCACTACCGGGCACAGCAGTGTCCGTCACTAGTGCCACTCATCACAGCAGCAACAGGATAGCCTCAACAGGGGCGCTACAACCCGCGACCTCGCAGGGTCCGGCCATCGATTCCAGCAGATGATGGCATGGCACACGAATGACCTCCCGAGGTGGGAGGCATTTGACATGAGCCAAACTTGCAGGCTTCTGCGACTGTTCCCTCCCTACAGAACAGTAGCCCGAGCTGAGCACCATGCCAACGACACAAACATCAGGCATGGCCATTAGCAATAGTATCTCGTCAGTGTTAGGGAAAAATACCAGTTTCGCCCAACACTGTGCGAGTCAGCTGGCTGTCCCACTTTGATACGGCCACGTGGGTGACACCAAGACAGCCTCACAGTTCGGATCCAAACCAAAAGGCACATGTGCTCACTCAGTGCTGTGCCATCAGGGCATAGCACATGTGAAGGCGACACCAGGCTTCCAAGGCTCTTATGAAGAACTGATGCCATTTTGCAACACTAAGAGTTACGAATGCTAGTGCCCCCAAAAGTATAGCATAAACATACCATTTTACCCAAAGTGAATACCACAATTGTAAAGCATTTTTCAAAGCAATTAAAAATTACATGAAAAGTGAAGTGCAACGACTTCCGACTTGGGGAATAGGCTTCACCCATGCCAACCTAAGTTTACACCCCACAGTCATACCTGACTAGGGTCAAGGCAGATTTTATTAATTCCATTATGTAAAGCAGAAGGGCATGTGTTTTTCCATCAGCAACAAGGTTTACAGACTCGCAAAGCCACGTTATCAGCCAAACATCCATGTAAACCTAATTACACAAAATTGTGTTCTCATGAATATTTTAGTAGTGTGTATAGATTTCAGAACATGTAATTTTTTGTTATGACCAATGTAAAATCACATTTTAGTTAAGGGAATCTCCCCAAAAATGCATTGTATTAATTGAGGGCTTGACCCAACTTTGTTTTTTTTTTTTATGCTTATGCATTTTGCGACTTCTGGCATCTTTATGACAAGTTGCCGAAAAGACACTACAGCCATTTAGTCTGGAGTGGGCATTCATTGGAGCAGGCTGCGCAGTCAGCGGCTCCCAGGCACTTCATCAACTTCTCTTTGTCGGTCACCAAACACAATAGTATTTTACTTTTATCAACTAGAACCTCAATTTAACGTGTTAACTTCACTGCTCGGGAGGAGCACCTCTCTACCTCCTGCAGTCTTACAAGCCTAGAGCTTAATTAAGAAAGTTAATTCTGAGAGCACAAGCTCAGTTTTCCCACGTTAGCTCCCGACGGACTTAATGCATCGGGCTCACTTTACGACAATATGAGCACCGTTGTCATGGTATGTAGACTGTGTAGAAATGTTAATAAATGACTTTAAGCCCCCCGTCAAGCATTTTTTTTATTCCAGGTCTAGCCACTAAACGGCACATAGGGAGCTGGACCCACCAACCAGTGTGTTTCAGGGTTTTCAGTGTAAAATGTATTGTCATCAGTGTGTAAATGGCTTGTGGAGTGGCCTTACAACTCGACATTTAATTAATTCCATATAATCATAACTCTCCACCTCACAACTGGCACCTGCGGTGGTATCGCACCGACCGCAATTGTCCACGGCTAGTAGCCAAATGCAATGTAATTAATTCAGCTTCAATCGAGATGTCGAGGACCGGGAGAACAACGGATCCACCTGGGCGATTCGGCCACGACCCACCACAGCAGAGCAGCTAGTAAGCAACCAACAAGATGCCTCTGGTGAGTGTTTCCCACCAGAACTTTGCACCAACAGTGCATCCACGACATCTCTACCATCATATACCCCGCACTCATGACAAATGGCAACTCTCAACAGTAAAATTCCAAAGATATAATGGTAGGATAGTAATGGATTCATCCAACAGCTGGTGCATGCGGAAATCACCGCCCTCTGGTTTCTTGAGAGTCATTCAGGATCACTAGTGTCATGGGGAAGGATTTATCCAACAGTGTTAACGAACAAGGCTACATGGCCTTTGAGATATCTATAATCCATGGTTTGTTCTAGGGTTGACTCATATTGTGGCTTACCCTAAAGCTTCAGCTCCGAGCCAGTGTGTGCTGCTAGGGAAGGGTACCTTGAGAATTGAAGTTTATTGCCTAACTTTGGCCCAGTAGACAGTGACCATCAGTCAATTAACGTAGGCGTTTCCAATACCAATCTCAATAACTATTGAAGTAAGATGCCATAACCACATGTTAATATGTTGGTGCACCAGACACTTCTTAAAGAATAAAGACTGGAACACTGTTGATCCATACTGTGCAGTTATGCATAGAAAAGACCATGACGATGTGACCAACTCATTATTACATTCTCGGAACCATTTGGTTTTGTCAGTAAATAGCTCATAAATAATTAGTAGTACAAGGAAGTGGCTTGCCACTGCAACAATTCAGTTTCTTCACCACAGCAGCAACCATGAAAAAGCCAAGTCTTTAAAGGTACACCGAATTGCCATTAATGACGGGACACTCCCCTGAAGAGAGAGCAGACTGATCCCACACACCACACAAGCATGTCGCAAGCCTATATAAAGCTTTGGGCATTCTGTAGAAATGTTTACTAACTACAGGAATTGAAATGTACGTAAAAGAGCTGAGTAAGGCAGAAAGTGTCATTATTATTGTTGCACACCACTTAAGTCTTTCCACGAGATTTATGGCAAGTTTCACATACCATGTTTAACAGCGAGTGATCTAGTGGAGAAATAGACATGCCAGATATTTACAGAAATCACAACCTCTACGAGGGAAGCCAAGAAATATACTGATGAAAACTGTCAATGCCTTCGACACATGGTGAAATAAAACTGGCAAGCATTGTTAAAAACTATGGCCACAGACTTTCGACTGGCATCTGTAAGTGATGGCAGTAGTCGTACCATTCGTTGAGAGGTGTTCGCACTTGGATTCCATTGGCATGCTGCAGCACATAAACAAATCACTACACAGAACACTCTCTGCCAATTACAGTGGTGCAAAACTCATCGCCTGTGAACTCTAGAACAATGGCAGAGCATCACGTGGAGTGAAAAATCACATAACACTTTGTGGCATTCTAATAGATGTATATGGACCTGGCAAATACCAGGAGTGTGTTCTCACTGGAATGCATTGTTCCAAGTGTAAAATTTGGCAGAGAAGGCCTTATGGTGTAGGGTTTTTTTTTTTGTGGTTTGGTCTTGGTCAACTGGTTTTAGTTCCTGAAACCATAAATGCAGCAGCCTATCAGACAATATTGGAAAATTCTGCTCCTACTTGCGGAAACAATTTGGTGCTGGCCCTTTTCATTTTCACTATGATAATGAACCCATTCATTAAACAAAGGTCCTATACATGTGGTTTGACTTAGGAGTGAATGAAATTTAATGGCTAGCCCAAAGCCCTGATCTAAACCCAATTGAACATCTCAGAGATGAGTTACAGTGCTAGTTGACAGCCAGACCAAACCACCCCAAAACCGGTACAGAACTTTTCGACATGTTGCAGGAGGAAGAAAACATCTGCAGAAACTTTATGGAAAGTCTTAGTGAGTGAAGAGATTTAGGCGGCTCTTAACAGCGGTCTTGAGAGCCGATGGAAAATATTCAAGGCTTTGATGATAGCGAATGCAGACCTACATTATTCTAACAAAGCAGAATCACTAGTTAAGTTAATTTCCTATAGATGTCCTATCATTAATGGCAATTTAGTGTATATGTTCATTCATGTAACACACTATTGTAGTTTTTAGTTATTTATATTTTTTTACTGGTTGGTGAACTGGGTACAATTTGGTCTACTTTAATTTTTTTATTTCACATCACATTTCCTATAAAACTACATCATAATTAATCTGAGATCATACTGGAGTTACTCGATATATTTAATTGATTTTACATCATTATTAATACATTCAAATAATATTGAGTAAGCATTACCGAGTTAAAAATTTAATTATAGTAACAATAAAAAAAAAATATGAAAAAAAAAATATTTCATTACACTTTTAGCCATTCTTACTGACACAAATGGAACACACAAATTTCAATCAAAAACCAAAGTTTAAGAAACATTTAACTGTGACAAATAAACCATTGACAATGTATTGACATGTTTCATTATTACTTTTGAATGACTAATTTTATACACCTTAAGCAAAGTGAAAAAATGCTAGCTGCTCTTTGGATGAGAAAAGGTTTAAAAAAATTTTGTCCATAGAAGCGATATGGAAGAATGCATGTATGAGTGTATATACTACATAGTTTACATCAATTTCAAAATAGAATAAAAATCTTACAGGAGAGAAAATTATATACTCCTAAATCTACCCAATTAATGAGATGGAAAGCATTTTAGTTAGAAATCATACATATTTAATGTTATTCTTACCTTGAGTACAAATATGTTGCTGGGATTCATCATTTGAAAAATGTTGGATGCTACGATTATAAAATTGATTTTCCACATACACAGCCTGCTTGTCCAGTACTATTATTTCATTGATAATAAAATGATTCTAAAATTACGTAACTGGACAAACATAGCTGCACATTAAATTTTTTTTGTTATAGTGGTGTTTTTATATAACTACAAAAAGTCACTGCTGCACCTTCCTCCTTTACAACTATGCTCATGAAAATACTATCAAAACATTCTTTGAGTTAAAAAAAAAACTGATTTGAAACTACAGACTTAGTGTTCATAATGTAAAATGCAACTCCTTGATAAACTTTGCAAGAAGCTGTAAGAAACTTTTGTTTCACAACTTTATTCTCTAAATCAGGGGTGGCCAACTTGATTAGACCCAAGAGCTACTGTTTACTGACGAAACCCTGTGCGATCTACCAATTACATACTTCTTGAAATTTTAAATGAAACAGTATAGTTCAGTATACTATTATGTATTACATTTTATTTGATTACGAGGGAAAACATAAAACTGAAAATTATTCTTACCAACTACTTATTTATGTTGGTGCGAGCATTGTGTCTGAGCATCTTCCGCTAGATTAGCAAAATCAGGTTTGTAGTTGGAAATTGCCAACCTTAAAAAATCCAATGTATGAGCATCTGTCAAGCGAGAACGGTGCTGATTTTTTGTTTGTTTTAAGTAGGAAAATGCTGATTCACATAAATATGTTATACCAAAACACGAATGCAGTTGTTCAACATATTTCTTCAAATTTGAATATTTCTCGTTGGAAACCAATGCTCAGAAATCTAGACCTGAGGATGACCTTGCTTTTAGAAATGTTGTAGCAGAGAGCAATAATTTCGTTTTGAAATATCATATGGTCCATTTGAAATGTATCTGCAATTTCTTTTTAGCCATTTCATAGATATCAATATGATCAATGGAATTATTAATTGGATAACTAATGAATTCAACTAACTTCTCAATTTTTTTGAAATCACTAAAGCGAATTTCGAAGTCTGATACCACTTCCTTAATTTCTGCCGTGTACTTGTCAGGAATGAAATTGTAGGTAGGATGTTTTTCCATATAATCCTTGATGTTTACAAATTGTTGAAATTTTTTCTTTTCAATGTTAACTATCATAGACGTTGTTTGACTTTGGAATGCTGCAATAGAACTCATCATTTCTGTTACTGTTTTATTCTTGCCTTGTAGTTCCAGATTTAATGTGCTCAGTTTTCCGGTAAAATCTGCTAAAAATGCTAAATCACATTGCCAGTCTAAATCACGCAGTTGCTGATAATCATCACCCCTCTCTTCAAGAAATTTTATTATTTCGTTCAATAGATCTCGAAATCTTTGCAAAAACTTGCTTCGACTCGACCACCTTACGTCAGTGTGCAATGCCAAATCTGGTTCCATCTAATCTAATTGCTGTTTAAAGAGCCGCCTTTGGAGAGATTTTCCTTTTATGGAATTTACAATCTTGAAAGAAATATTCATTACATGTTGTATGTTTAGTCTCTTACAAGCCAATACTTGTTGATGAATATCGCAGTGGTAGCTAATGAAGACTGGAAAGTCTTCGTCTTTGTGACAAAGAGCAATAAAACCATTATGAATAATTGTCATTGCAGGAGCCCCATCAGTTGTCATTGATACGAGTTTATACAAACGTAGCTTAATCTTGCTAATACATGCTTTGAATTCCGTGAATATATCAAGGTCACCCACGAGTTTTTCCTTTTAAGGAAATCATACTTAGCAGTTCTTCTTTCGTCGAGAAATCTTCAAAGACCATCCAAATAAAAATAAGTAATTGTACAGTATCAGTGATATCTGTTGACTCGTCAAGTTGTAGCGAAAAAGCAACGCAGCGGACAATATCTTTTTGTAGTTGTTCGTTTGTGTTTTCACTCATAGTTTCTATACGGCGCATCACAGTATTTTGAGACAGCTGTACACCATGAATTACTTTTTTAATTTCATTTTTATTTTTGAAATTCACGAACAGCGAATCTGACACTGCTTCGAAAATTTATTTGATGTATTCTCCATTGGAAAAAGGTTTGCACTTTTGTGCAATTCTGTAGCTTACTTGGAAAGAAGCTTCAGTTGCAGCCTTACTTTGCTCAATGGGCCTAGAAAACATGTTTTCTTGGACTGTTACGTGTGATTTCAATGCTTGCAATTTACTCTTTCTTATTTTGCTGTTACGTGGAAAATCTGTTCGATATTTACTATGCATTGTGTTTAAATGTCGCTCTAAATTTCCTTTTTTCGGTATTGCCACGGATGTATTGCATATTAAGCAGCAACAGTTTTCTTTCACCATAGTAAAGAAGTAGTCCAGTTCCCATTCTTGGTGAAAGTGGTAAGTTTTTTATTTCTTTGGAACACATTTTTCAATGATCTACAAAAGTAAAATATTAAGAACATAATTTGTATAGTAATAAAAGTAGAAATATCCTATAACTAAATGTGAATTAAATTTATTTTCGTAATGATGGCACAAAGTTAGCGAGTAAACATAATTTTCAAGATTTTATTTATTTACGCTTATTGTAGGTACCTACTTACTAGTGAGTAATTCGCTTGATCCACCGAGTAAAATAATAAATGTTTTAAAATACACTGCAAAAATCCGCGAATAATATATTTAACTAGATATATTATTGAGGGGTTCGTTTGCAATAGTAACAATAACGAAAATATTATCTTACTTTATTTGATGAACCTTCAGAAGGATTTCTTTCTTCATTTGATGTTCCTTCAAGGTTTCTCTTCAACCACTTATCCATAGTGTATGAGGCGCGATGCAGAGTCCAATCGTGATTTGCATCGGTAGTCGTTAACGTCGTAACTCCGCTAGTCCCTGTCGTCAACTGAATGGATTGACACCCGCCCCTCCCCCGCGGCCCACACGCTTCCCGCCTATTGTCCATCGCGTGCCGAAAACAAAAGAGAGTTACTGCGTGGAAGAGGGGATAAATAACGTGATGGAACGGCAATTGAAAAATGATACAAGATGATGCGTGCAGCAGTTGGTGATTACATTGCGCAGTCCGTTTTACGTATTTATATTTTTGCCTTGCCGTGATCGACCGGTTGGCCACCCGTGCTCTAAATAATAGTAAAAAACAGAAAATGTAATTTGAAACTTAGCAATACAAGATAAAAACTGTACACCATCTAGGTATGGAATAACCTTATGTTTCCAAAATTATGTACGTTCTTTTCTAATTCTCACTCAGCAAATTATTTACATATGACTACAAAGTATTTTTTTATAGTGGCTTGCAAGCTGTATTACAATTTACATATATGACACAATGTTACACGTCTGGCTTTATATACAATCATTCTTATTACTAGTTACTAACATACAAACATTTGGACAAATTTATTTGTTTTAAGTAAAATTGATTGAAATTCTAATCTAATCACTGCCACTTTCCTTGAAATAGGAAGCCGTTTTTGCACATTTGCTAAAGCAATAGTTAAAAATGAAAGAGAATATTATTTTTGCTATATATTAAAAATTAGGAATTATTTGCATTTATCAATGTGTAATCCTAACTAAGTGTACCACTCATGACATAATGAGAAAGCAAGATGAAAAGAAAAATAATACAGATGATAGATAACTACCATCATGAAATAAAAATGAAATGATGAGAAACAATTTCTCCAAAAGAAGTAAATTCCTTTCAATGCTATTCATCCAGATGTAGAAAATAAATTTGCTCTCTGATAAGCTACATAGCTGAGAAATATGCTTCAATAATATTTTTTGAAGCATAGTCATCGATAATGTCTGCCATTCAACAGTTATAAAGTGAAAAGTGTGTAAAACCTCCTCCAAGAAGTAAGTTGCGCAAAACTTCAGCTTTTCAACTCTTGTCGAAGAGATCATTATTCCCAGTACCCGAAGAACCAGAACAACATAAACTCAATGATTACTTCAGTTTCATACCTTGAAACTAATTGTATTATTGAATCATTAAAATTTTTCTTTCTTATGTTTTACTGAACACCAGAAATATGATTGTCACATAAACAACTGCATTGTTTCTACACACATTTTAGGGACTTCTTATGGGGCATAGATCCTTCATGGGCGGTCATAACGAGGGGCCCATCCATGATGTGCTGTCATGTAGCCTGTTCTCGCATGACCCACTGTGCCAAGTCGGCCACCAATTCCAGAGGGACTTCAGTTGCGTACTCTGTTAGATATGCTGTCCACACACCAGTTCAACACCTCCTCTTTCATTCACCAAGAGGTTATTCATTCCCATTCTTCTTCATCTGTACTCACGTTCTGGGTCTCGTGATAACACAAAACTCGAATGATTTTAGGAAAAATAGCCTATGATAAGTTTTTCCTGGTGCCCCTGGATGGTCTGTAGCCATGCCAGTACCTGACTGTTCACTCTTAGTGCAATAAGCTTCCCCTTAAGATTGGGGCAATACTTTGAATGCCCTAATTAAGTCAGAGATTTTTGTTTGGGTCTACAGCAACGCTTTTCTGCCAGATCAAATTTTTAGCCACCGCCACCACCATCACATTGGCATTTGTCTGCACAGTCAGGTTGGGTCAATGTGTACTATGGGGTGGCACTACTGTCAATACATGGTAAATGGCCTTGAAAGTATTTTTGCACTGCAGGGCCCCACCTACACTGCTGGGTTGCCAGTAAGTCCATCAGGGACACAATTATGATGACAAAGTTTGGGATGAAATGGTGTAACCAGTTGATCAGGCCAATAAATTTCTGCATTTGCTTACCTACATGTTGAGGCAGCAAGGCCTCTACAATCTTGTGGAACAGTTTCGGGTGACCTTGGTCATTGGCCATGTGACCCAAGCACTCTTAAGGTAGAGCATACCAATATAGCATTTTTTCGAGACACACAACAAGCGATGGATGGCCAACCTTTCCAGCACTATGCCCATGTGTCAGATGTAACCCTCCTAATTCTTGGACCAAACAATGTTGTCAAGGTACGGTGTAACAAATTGGTTTACATACCCCTACAATGCCTTCAACCACCATGTTCTAAAATATAGTGGGTGCCCCTTTTATCCAGAATGGCATTGCCCAGAATTAGAACCAGTGTCCTTCCGAGGTGGTGATAGCAGTTTTTTCTCGGTCTTGGGGACAGACCAATACCCAGACTTTAAGTCAGATTCACTGAACACTTTCGTCCTTTCCAAGCCTGTCACCTCCTTGTCTATGATGATCAATGTTGATGGTTTACTGATGGTCACGCCATTCATTGGTTGAAAGTCCATACAGAAATGCAAGGTGCTGTCCTTTTCCTTGGCCAAAATGAGAATACCTGCTCATGGAAGGTTCAACCTTTGAGCATTTCAAGCACCTATTTGTGTATTTTCAGCTACTCCCAGAAACTGTAAGCATGCTGTCGCTGATAGATAAGTCTGGCCTACGTCAAGTTGATTCAATGCATGGTCACCATAGTCTGCCTCAGCAGGTCTGTCATCACTGAGGACATGTTGTACTGCTTCCCAATGCATGATTAGAATGCCATAGGCATGTGATATCTGGTCATGTAGATTCACTTTCATTTTCACCTGGCCTGTCATATTGCTCATGATGCATAGCCCGTTGCACTACCATCTGCTGTGGTTGGGCGTCCTCTGGTTACAGGCGAGAGGGGTACCTCCATGTCCACAGTGTTAGTGAGGTGTCCCACACAACTTGGTTCTGTCTATTTCCCATGTGTCCTAGCAGCCTATGCATACACTTTGTCATGGAGGCATATCGGAGTGGCCTTAAGAACAGTTCAAGTTCCTTGATTACGAGCTCCGTAATTGTAGGTAGTGTGGTCTCTGGTTTATCTGTCAGGCGGGTGCACCAGAATAGGTGTATGTTCCTGGAAATGAATCCCTCCAAGGACTCGTGAAGCCCCACTGCCAATGTGGATGCCCGACAAGCAGTATGCCTGGGAGCACCTTGCACAGAGCAGCATTTTCTTTATCAGGTACTGGAAGTAGAATCATCAAAGCAGGAGCCATCCTGGCATGCAATGTGGGCAGCTATACTGTGCCACGAAGACTATGGGGCCACATTGAAAATCTCTTGGAGATAGAGGCTACAAAGATAGTTATCACTATCAGAAGTGGTTCCTATGTCTTCGTTGACCTAGGCTGGGAATTTAGATGGCCTGGACACTTGACAACCCAATGTACATAATGGGACTGCAAGATTCAAGAACCAGATATGACAAAGATCAAGAACATTTTGAGAAGACTCTAGACCTGGCAATCAGGACTGATACAACAGCACATGCCTCTTGATAATGTATCAAGGATGTCAGAGCTGCAAGCAGTATGGACAGTTAAAAGCTGATGCCTGCAGACATCGCCCAATACTGAGAATCTAGAAGCGAGAACTATGAACAGTAACATTGAAGCTCAAGCAAAACAATGCAAACAAGTGAATTTCAGAATGGGAAGACTTCTAACTAGTTGCCAGGAAGATAATGATGCAGGGGTCCGACAGTCAAAGTAGTTGATCCACATAGATTATGAAGATAAAGAGTACCTGATAAGGAATGCAATTGCATGAACTCTTCTGTTGTCAAAGAAAGCCAGCAGGAAAGGCATCAAAAGAACTACTCAAAATGACCAGAGGTTTGCCAGTGAAATATTGAGAACTAGTGTGGCTGTATGACTTCCAGCAAATACATAGAAAAAAGGGCTCGTTTGAAGGATTTTGGGAAGGCCCTCATCAAATTAAGATGCAAAGTAATGATATGGACTTCCAGAATTGTCAACAGAGCTCACTGGAAGCCTAGTTGCTCACATTAACTAACTGGTGCTCTGTGAAGGTCCCTAAGGATGTATTAAGTATGCCTGGAATGAACAAACTTAAGGATGGTACAATAGTGTGGGTTAGCTGTCTGCTTCCCTCTGCACTTTTGCCAACTGCCAACAGTAGAGATGAACATGTCTCAAAAGCAAGACTGGTACAGCTAGAGTTGCAGCAGTGCAAAGAGAGGTGGTATGTACGTTATTGATACATTGATGCGTCATTTACTGCTCACACCAGGCAGCAATGTAACACCTTCAAGAATGTTGGGGATTGTCTTCCTTTTCTCCATGCCAAATTCTAGATAATCATTGGGCATGCAAAAAACTTAAACCCCCTTATCCTGCCAAAGAAAGTTCAGGGTGGCTACATAGGATATAAAATTGAATTCCCCAACATTTCCAGGTTTTCCCTGCCTGTCACATTTTCTTCCCTGACCTACATCAATGAAATAAAACAATTGTTGTAGACGTTTAGTTCAGTTTAAGTCTTTTGAATAAAAAATTCTCTACGAAATTATATTCGGAGTATTTATTTCAAGGAATTTTAACAAAGATTCATATAATACGTGCATACATGGTGCAAAAGTATGTTACTAATAAAATTTTCTTTTAGTCATTTCACTATTCTGTGATTTTCTTGCTTGAAAATGTGTGTGTGGAACTAATAACATATGGCTAAAACATATATAATGTTGTGAAAATAAGTAAATGATACAATCACATTTAATATTTAGTGAATTATTACTATCATGGTATCCTAAGAGGAGCCTTTCAAAGACTAGTTTGAAATGCTACAAATGCCAACACTTCCACTCACCAGCCAACATTCAATAGCTCAGTGTGATGGAGGATAGGCCCAAAGCAAAGCATAACAGAACATGTGCTTTACTTAGGAACAACCTTAACATAACATTTATACATCGTCGTTGCTCATGCAAAACCCGCTATGTGGAAATAATGTCCAAATGTGAATTTTGCACATAATGAAACAGAAACTCGTTGGGTACAGCCCTACAAATCCCGCTATCCATATGTGAACCACTACACCATCAAATGAAGAAAATCAATCTCCTCTATGTGATAGTGGTATTTATAGGTGCAGTTTAACTACTGTATGTGTAACAGTAACACATAGCAGCTTTTGACGAGCAGCGAAGTAAGCATAGCTGTTCACCAAACCCGCTGTGTGTACCTTCCTACCATATTAGTTCATCAATAATCTGTACTTTGCTTATATTGTCGAACATTAATCGCAGCTCAGTGTTAGAATGAGATTGCAGATGCATGTTATTGAGGATTGAGGTAAGCTATTTCAGTGCTTTTTCGTATACCTTTACGACATCTGCACTACCTTATGTTTCGCAATAGTCTGTATGGTACCGAAATATTAGTACCGCAATGCAAGTGTTTGTACATGTGTGTTGCAATCTTGTACCAACATGGAGGGAAGAGGAAATAATCTTGTTAGAATGGCGATGGAAATGTTGGTAGGCAATGTTTTCAGTGAAGATATTACATCAGGTAAAGGGCAACAGTGTTGTTATTCTTGGTATCAGTTCATCCAAAACGCTTGCGAGTTATACTTGACGCATTGTTTATCTCTACGATTACAGACAATGACATTAGGAACCCACTGAATGCTGCAAGAGGACCCAAACGTTGTGTAGACTTACATGTCTTACCTGCTGAAGTAGTTTTGGACATGAATATTTCTGGAAACAACAATATGAAGACGGATGCAGGTATGCACACCCATTTGACGCTTGACGCATGAGAAAGTCCATAAAAGCACTGTAATTAAAATTACGTAGTTAGTATTTGGGCTACGCTTTGCAATGGACTGGACACTTCAGTTGCTTTTCACATAGTTACGCAGATTCCACAGCCACAGTTTTACGCAATTTCCATTGCCTCTTATCAAATTTTCATAGCATATCGTTGAGCTACATTTGTTTGAGGCAGTAGTTAGTATTCTGTACTTATTACAAGTAACATCTTTATTCAATCACTGCAGTCATGTGTAGCTCAAAATAAGAGTGAAGATTTAATAGGTGTGTGCAATACAGAAAAAGAATCCGGTATCAGGAAGGAGCATGATGGTACCCTCGATAGTGTAAAAGAACTTCCAGTCTGATCATGCGATACGTAATGATTAGAGACATGAAGAATTCGCAGATTCATTTTGGGACAAGCTAGAATTCAAAACACGTGTGTTTATATAACTTTAGCCATTGGTCTACGCGGTGTTTGGCGCCTCCTGAAGAATGCTGGCCCAATCGTCGCCTTTCACTGTGACACAAGACAACCTATGCGCAGTTGATATCGGCATATTAGTACATACGACTGTTGAGTCTACCCCGCACGTCATTGAACTGGCAAATTTTTCAGGTCTCTAGTCATGATACCCACCCAGGGAATGAAAACACACCAATTTGTACTTATTAGCCAATGAATTCAAGGGAAGAAAATAAACAATAGTGAGTGCATGGTCAAACACACAGAGGCTTGTAGACAGTACACACCAAATCAGCAAACAGCCTTCAACAAGAAACTTCAGTAATAACAAAATTACTGAACATGAAAGAAAGACATGTTTAACCATTTTTGGAAATTAAATACATGGGAAAAAAAGAAGGCATTTATGAACAGGATAATGGATCTTAGAAAGCCTGCCAGGAGAAGGTCACAAACAAATGCAGAATGTGCTAGAAAAAATATTCATAGAATTGCTACTTAAGAAATGACGAAGGGACCAAAATCCAGGTTTATAGAGAATTATTTCTCGCAACTGTCTGTATCAACAAATGCATTTAGCTCCTGGATAAAGGAACAACATAGAGGCAGGGGATCAGATGGAATTACATAAAATTAGATGACTGATGGAGATGATCCACCAACAATGAAACTAAAGGGAATGAGCGGAATAACACAAAAACAAAAGGGCTGAAATCTGATTCTGTCCGACAGTGGCTAGAACTGATACCCAAAGTTCCTAGCGATTATTGAAGGGCTTCGACTTCAAGAATTTATGTTGAGCCTCCTTTCAAGTTTTTGTCACACATGCATGAAATATACAAAGACTGGTGCAAAGTGACTGGTAACACTTATGTGGGAAGGAAGAAGTTTACAAAAATGTTAAATCATGAAACTGTTTCAATATTTCAACCCAGGAAAGATCAATGTGAAACATGTTTCCTACAAGAAAGGTAACTTACCAGAGGAGGAATATAGACTTAATTTCACCAAGGACGGTGCAAAAGTAGCTAAACAAAATGCAATATCATCTGCAACAGATGTTCTTGTGACAATGGACGTTCAGAGTATACTTACATGCCCAAAGCTTCTAGTGTCAAAGCAGTACTAAAGTCAAAAGTTACAGGTTCACAATTTCTCAATCTGTGTGTCAATCAATAAAGATGTCCGTTTGTATGTGTGGAATGAAGTTGAGGGAAAAGTGATAAACTAATTCACAACCTGCACAGTGCACTTCATAAAGAGGAACCTCAAGTATAAGAAATTAGTTCTGATATCGGATGGGTGTGCTTATCAGAACAAAAACCAAGTCCTAACCAGTACTTTGGTAGACGTGTCTAAAAAGCACAACTTTGAAATTGAACTTATTCTCGAAAGAGAAGACACAATGATGGGTGTGGGTGTACATTCAACACTAGAGCGCCTACTCACCCCTCCAATATACACACCAGGTCATTATATGACCATAATGGAGTGTGTCAGAAAGAGCACGAATAACAATAATCCTTACATCATTAATTATATTGACCATACTTTCTTTAAGAACTATGAAGAATTGGAGTCAAATGTTACATCCATCAGGCTGGGGAAAACAATAGGTGATCCAACTGTGCCAGATATAAGAGGCCTACGATATCAGAAAGGCGAAGTCTGCTACAAGATCCATCACGTAGTGACTGGCAGATCCTACCTCAATGTACAAGGAAGGTATTGACTGACAGAGAACCACATGATCTGTACGACGATCAGTTGAAAATTGATGCCAGCAAGTACAGAAGCCTGCAATCTATAAAAGAGTTCATGCACAAACATTAACAACTGTTTTATGATGGTTTAAAGCACGAGTACTGAAATGGCACCCAAACATACTTCGCAGGAGGTAGTTGTATTACCATGCGTAATGTTAACTTTCTATTTACATTATATACTATGATTGCATGAATAGTTTATTTACTGTGTTTATTCACTGTAATTTTATCACTTTAGTTTTCCCATAAACTATACTGTAACAACCCGCTATGTAGACAAAAGGGACAACCAAAACCTGCTATGTGTAGTTGTAAATACATACACATATTAAGTAACTACGGGAGCAGAGATTAAGTTTAAAATTAGACCACATTAAAAACTGTGTCTATTGCATGTTAAGGTGACTGGTATTAGCATTTAGAAGTTACTCTGTGTAATGTAGTGATGTTTTTCTCTCTCCTGATGAATTTGTTTCATACACATAGCGGGTTTCGCAGGCACAGCGACGATATGCATTACAGAATGTAATCCTCCTTGTGTGTAAAAAACACATTTTATAACGAACTAGTAGCAAATCTATCTTTACATATTTCACCTTTTCATACAGAACTTCACTGGAATTTGACAATTATAATACATCACCTACACAATGAAATATTTACAATAATGACACACATCAAGCAAGACAACAAAGAGAATTAATTAAATGCAGTTTTGATGCTATTGCAAACACTGTAAACAACTGAAATAAAAAAACTAGCAAAACATTGTATGGACATTCAGCAAATGCCCCTTTCACAAAGACACCAGTGACAGGAACATCAATTTTTTTGGAATAGGAGAATTATAAACAGTTAATTAAAACATTTAAACAAGCATGAAAATTCCCTGACATTTCCTGACTCTTTCATGTTTTCACTGTCTGTAGCCACCCCTTAAGTTTGTGTATAGCACTGTTAGGATAATGTTTGGTGCCGGTGCCGGTCGTAGTTGTCGTCATCATCATCATAAAGTGCATGAAAAACAGATTGTTTTAGGAAGTTTTGAAATGAATATAGTCCCAATATACACTTGCAGTAGGCGTAAGTTCTCCATTACTTAATGAGTCTTCTGATGATATTATGGTGGCTGCTTGGTATGTAGCAAGCTGCCTTCAATTCAATAGTTACTAGTCAAAGTTTGTGGATTTAAGTTTTTAAACAGCCCAATCACAAAAAATTTCTAAGTGTAAGAGTGGGTGAACATACAATCCACCTAGTCTTACCATATAGAGAGGCAGTGCCTTGAAAAAAGTTCTTCAGGAATTTACAAAAAATGTGCATTACCATGTGGACAAAATTTTCAAAAACACATTAAATATAAATTGTAATCAAAGCACATTTTGGTTATGAAATAAATTTGTTGGTAGCATTTACCATGCATTTTTTTACAAATCTTATAATTTAGGTATATTTTTTGTCACTAAATTTAAAATACCCCTATAAAAACTACACTCAAACCCCGCTTTGCAGCAGCATAATTTCAGTTTTAGTTTAGGGTGAAGTTTTTCAGCTTTGTTAGGGAAATTACAGAACAAAAAGAGTTCAATAAAACCAAAGTTGTAATTTACAAACACAGTTTTAAAAATTTTTTCACAGTTGTGCAACTTCCAAAAATTCCTCAATTGCTTTACTTGTATTTCTGATGGCAAGACCTTTAACTAATTTAGTGGCTTAAAATTATTTCCATTGCACTATAAATTTCCTAATTTTCTCAGAAAAGTAGTAAAAACAGAGTACTACCCTGACCCCCACAATATCAAGTCTATGAATGTAGTAAAAAAAAAAAAAAAAAAAAAAAAAAAAAAATTATATCTTGAAGTATATTGATGGATACAAAAAGTGTTATGCCCCGAGTTAGATTTAATATGCTCATACAAAAATTTCTACTGTGTAATACTGGTGACACAACAGCACATGAAGGCATCAATATGACAAAATATTTTCAACAGCCACAAAGATACAAGGTCAGCCCATAAAATTCAAAGTGCACAAGAAGTAGATTCTATTTCATTTCATCACGTCAGGCTCGCCAGGTGTGCAAAGAATGCAAATACAACAACCTAAAACCAAATTTTGTGCATATTTCACTGTGTAAAATAAACGAACTAGAACCAAACCAATCTTTTGCTTCGCTTTTGCATGTAGTCAAGACCCTATTGACCAGGGGCAGTTTAATCGGGTTGCGGCTTAACCGCGGCGCCACCAGTTCAAAGACAAATATTGTACGATTGCAGCCAGTTGCGCGCCACTGATATTAATAACCCTTGTGCACACTGTTGATTACACGACTGCAGTTGAGTAATGCAAAACTGATTAAGTTTAATATTAAAAGTGTTCGGTTATTATATTTACACACATTTTTAACAGTGAATATGTGTGAAACTTGGAAGTATTAGGAATTCAAGGAAATTGTAGACAGCACATTTTCATTCATAGTAATATAATATTTCACAATTTAAACTGGCATCTGCTAGTCAAAAAGGCGAGATCTTTTAGTTTAGTCATTCGTACATGCAAAGGCTATTTATAAATTAACCGTGGCACAGAGTACGACTGGAAGGCAAAATATCACATTAGCATAAATATTATTTGCCGCCAGTTTGACTCCTACGCAAACACGTCACACATAATTTTAATAAATAAACAAATAACATTTATTTTCACATTGTTACTGAAGTAAGAGGGGATTCAACACAAAAAAAAAAACAATGGCGAGCCAGCCTCAGAAACACTTGGCGATTGCAGGCAGAATTTAAATTATTAGCAAGCAGAATCGCTTCACATGGAAATATGTTAGATTAAAATATTTATAGAGCTTGCAGAAAATTTGTAACACTGGTAATTTGTTTGCACTTTACACATGAAAAAGTGTCATTTCATGGGGGTGTGGTTTCCCAAGCAAGCCGTGCACACAGGCCGACAGATGGCAGCATGGTCGCCTATTTTGCTGCTGTCTCATACAAGTGTATATAGCATGTCCTTTTAAAAGTGAATTGTTCATCATGTGTGGGCTCAAAATAACTTGGGTTTGAAATATATTACGTCAAATTAAAGTACAAATATTTGAAAAATACTCTTGAGTTAGATGTCCGGCCTCTTCAATTAATAAGAAGCATGAACATGGCAATGTTAGCAGCAAGCACTAGCTACGGCCTATGATGAAGGCAAACGAAGCTAAACTATCACATATGGTGTTCCATTTTGTTTAAACACCTACACATTATTCTAGAACGAAGTTTAATTGGTTACACTAATAACAGCTGTTTTGTAACAATATAAAATACAATACATAGACATTTTGTCTACGTGCCTGCATATTTCTCCAATGTCTGTTGTGCTAATGTAGGCTGTCAAAATAGCCAACATTAAATTTTATTACAATCTTTCTCACATCAGCTGATACAGAATTTTGTGTATGTGATGATGTTAATATCATTTATGAAGTTGCCACACATTGGCTGTCAAAAAATAGAATTCTTGTATGACTATATTATTTGTTTACATAACCTACATGTACAGCATGTAGGCCTAAAGTAAACATGTTTCCCTCATCGCTTTAACCGTGAAATTGGTGATCCATGAACCCTTAACCAGTCATTACCCTGGAAAATCAGGAGTTGACTGTACTTAAATTTTTTTCAAAATCAAAGAATTATTCATTATTAGTGGGAACGGATGTTATAAGAGTTACTTGCCATTTAATGATTTTTTCAAAAGCCAAGTAAAACACTTGTCAGGAAGATATTGTTGAGGTACTGTGAACACTCAAGAAAAAATCATCTGAAATTTTGTCGTGGTCGTAAGTCATGTTAGACTGTTATGTCATGCTTGTTGTGCTACTGTGAATCTAGCATAAGGGCAACTTATAGGATTAAGTATGTAACACGCTAATATAAAGTAACAATAGATCTTTTACTCTAGTAGCTAGCTAGCTGCTTCTGAAATCACATGTTACTGCAAACAACAATGGATATAATTGAACAGGAGAGAGTGGCAAGTGAATAGAACAAATACACAGGTGTATTTTACACTGAAACTAACTGGTATATGCTTTTATAGAATATCATAGCAGATGTTATGATTTAGAGAAATTAAAAACTTGTAGAAATCTTTGCACATAATACTGACTAATAACACTAAATAGTTTATGAACGTTGGGCATTTGGTAGTATGTATGAACCTCCAGTAGTTTATCATGCAGTTGTGTTTTTATATATACATACATATATGCATAATCAAAATATATAAAAATATTAGTTAACAAAAACATTAACTGTGTATTTTCCTACAGAATGATCAAATAATGTTCATTCATTATTAACTTTATAAATTGACAATAGCTGATACATTAGAGAAGTAATGGTAATCTGTAAAGTCTAACTGCTGCTCTGAATGTTCAGGTGGTTCCTGATCCGGTATTACAAAATTTTCTCCAGGTTGCTGCAATGCTNCAGTAGTAACGTAATTTCTAATGTAGAAATTAAAAACTTATATCTTATCAAAAACAAGATAACCATTGCTTGCTGATTATCAGAAGCACGTTTTATAATTTATCACACACTACACCAAATTTTGGTAAATGAAACTTACTCGACAAGAATGTGATGACATAACAGAATCAGGCAAATTTTTATCAACCAGCAACCCACATATGGGCACTTAAAACTGCTTATTTTAAATTAATATCTAAACCCAATTTCCTCATGCTTGGTCACTTTTCAGGACCGCAGGAACATCCCATACCAATCCAGTTTTATATTTATTAAAAACACATTTTTCTCTGGCGCCAGAAATAGAGGGATAATTCATGGCAATGGCGTGAGTGAAGAACACATGTTTGTCTGCACTTGCATCATTTTTTTAAAGAGAATAAATTGGTTTTGCAAAAATGTGTCTAAATATACTTTACTTCTCAGTAAAGTCACGTCCCTCTGATTTTTCTAATATAGCATTAACAATGCAAAAAAATACATTAAGAAATGCTTATTTTAAAAATAATTGTTAATGGTATTTTTATGAAAAAATTCTATTACTTTTAATACCATCTTAAACATCAAATCATCACTGATTTTGTGTACTAAACCTCTAAGTTTTATAACTGTACCAACAAATTGAACTTAGTTTTATGAACATTTGAACAAACAACATTTCAAATGTGTAAGTTTAAAACAGAGAAAAAACAGAATTTTCTGCAGATAAAGCAACACAGCCCAAATCCATTATAAAAACGAAATATGTAACTACATACATTAATAAAACAGCAACCTTTCTGTCTTTATTCCATCATTCTAGAGCATTCATTTCACTGTTGCAGCAGGAATGTTTACATGATTCCTATTACATTATAACCATCCGTCCACCACAATTATTTTTTGTCCTCGTGTATGGCAGTGTCATTACCTCATAGTATGCATACAGGTTTTTTTTCTATTCAAAAGTCATTAGTCAAAATGGCAGGTTTATGTTTATAAAAAAAACTACTTTTGTGTGCAAATTCATCAAGAGAAAAATACTTTGTTAAAAAAACAGACTGTAACTATACGAAAAATTTGCAATATAAACAAAAGGATTACAATATTTACTTTAGGTAAAAATTAGGGGCGGCTGGGGGAAATTTATAACTACTAATGTTTTACGAAGCTGAAATTAATACCAGTGACATTATCAACGATAAAGGACAAAAAAAATACAGATGTACTTAATCAGCTCTGGTACATCTACTGAAATTATCAAGAACAACCTTGAAACTACAAAATAGGGAAGAACTTCTGATAAGACATGTGATATAGAAATGCAAAAAGAATGGTTAAAATAATATTAACTAAATATACTTTAAAGGCAAAGTTAATTGATCTGCCCATAGTTATAATAATTCATATAAGCATGAAAAAAATTAAACGTAGAAAAAATAAAAGACACTGGACGAGTGATCATATTTTTGTAAACAAATTTCTCCACAAGTTTTACATAATCCCCTCGAACCATTCAGAATTATTTAAAGAACTAATTTTCTGCCTCACTGATATTCTGTACAAGCAACTTTTCCACTTGGATTTCTTCTGTTTTAAAAACAATGTGGATTCAGCAATTTTTTTTACATACAACAGTTTTAAAGGTTATACTGAAGCCAACTGCTCTAATGTACCAATATCACTTAAAAAAAAAAAATGTATTAACAAAATTTCTTTAATTTTTAAATATAAAAATTTAGACATGAAATTGAACTGTATACATGTACGCAAATATACATAAATACACAGTAGATAATGGTTACTTCCCTCTTGGGATAAAAATATAGACTGGATTAACACCATTTACAAACACAGTTAGCACAAATAACTACTACCTCAGAATATCATACATGCATCTTGCTGAAATAATGTGATATCTCATATTACAAAATAAAATAAAGACTATACATAGTAGTAAAGATGCAAATTTGACTAAGACATATACATACATATTAACTTTTACTTTAAGCAATGGCTTAAATTATTTTAATGAATTTTTTGAGCATGGTATCTAACACCCATAATAAAAGAATTTTACTTTTTTAAAATTTAAATTGGCAAAAATATATGGTGGGCACAAAAATATAAAACCTGAAACATTGTACTATTCCCCAATTGTTTAAAGCAATTTTATCACAACAGAACGTAAGCTAACATCATTCAGTTTTCAGATGTTTTGTTACCAATAAAGACTGGACTGTCATGAAGTTAATACTGATAATTTTAACAACTACATTATTACACATGCTCATACAAAAATTACAAGCATTACTTCTCATTAACATTACAAATATATCAAAACTTATATGATTAGATGGAGATTCCTGGACATTCTCCATTGTGATGCATATATTTGTCATTGAAAAACAAGACTGAACACAAAAAAATATTTGAAAATAAATATATGTATTTTTTGTTATTAAGTTTTGTTTTTCCATGCCAGACATATGCATCCCAATGGCAAATGTCCAAAAATCTCCATCTAGTTATTCACCCCCATTGCACATTCATTCAAAAAACTTATGAGAGCCACATCACATATTCACAAAAATTATATACATTTATGCAGGGCTCCCTTGTCTACAATATTTTATTCTATATAAGTCATAGCAGTAAAACCATTAATATTCAAATAAATCAAGTAAAAAATAAAATTTACCAAAATAATTTTATTGAAAAATTAATGACACCATGATTACTCTTAAATGAGCCACCTGACATATTTAGAGAGCTTATGCAAGACTCCATCCTAATAAACAATTAATGGTGTAAAAGCTAAAATATTAAAAAATGTAAATAAAAAAATTTTCCTTGAATCGTCGACTTCATTGCATTTATTTCCTTAATAAAAAGAAAATAATACTTAATATCACAAGTTTTGCTCATATTTTATTTTAAATTTCAATAAAATACACTTAACTGTATTTTTCTTCCAGTTATACATTTAAATCTCAAGTACCTGGACAAACAAAGAATTGTAATCTTTAAACTTTAATGAATTTGATAAATATGAGATCACGCAACACTATGTATACTAAACTACAATGAAGAAAACTATAAAATATTTTCAGGCACGAGGAAACATTAATTTTGTCAAATTGAACGAAACATTCATTTAGTGTGTTAAGAAATAACTTTTTGCATAATTCACAGAAAAAAGAAAACATGGCAACAAACTATGCCTTGTTTAATTTTTTTTAATGATTAGCACTAAATAATAATTACGTTAATTACAAAAATACATGTTAAAACATTTTGCCTAATATGAGCATTTTAAAAGGGGTGAGTTAAAGGAAAGCAATAAAGTTCAAATATATGACAAGCCAGAGAAGTATAGTACCTTACATGCAACAACAAAAAACCAAACCAACTGCACCTTATTCATGAACTTAGGCCTAACAGACTTCTTTCGTCTAGCACATTCAAGTTTCTATGAACAGCTGACACACATGTGCACAGTCTGTACATTTATTCAGCAGTAATACACCAGTTGATAACCAAATTGGGCTACATAGTTTTACCTTACAACACTGATATCCTAACACATTTGTTTCAAGAAACAGGTGAGGAAGCAGGGATGGTTGTGTTGCACACAGAGTGAGATTGGGTTGATTATATATTTAGATATAGTATTAAAAAAATGTGGAAAGGAAGGCACTATTAATAAGTAACAATTGATTAAACTTATGACTCTAAAAGAGTTACAAATCAAAAAAAGCCAAACTTTTAAGCTGTTAGTAAGAGACAATTGGTAATGACACAAAATAAAATACAGTCCCTTAATAATGAGGACATTAAGAGCTCTATTTTAACATAAAAAACACACATTGCTCGAGTTATTTATAGCAAAATGAAAAATAAATTTTACAATACAAAATTTGCAATCTTATAGGAAATGAGTATCACAGGAATTAAATATTTTTGGACTTATAATATTAATCTATGATTTAATTAAATATTACACATGATAAACCATATCACCAGTGTTATTGTTTGGTTGAAAAAGGTCTTTGGATTACATTTCCTAACCAGTTCCTTACTACTGTAGGATCCAAGTAACTTGCAATCTCTCACCAGGGAGAGTTTGGCTGTCTGCAATGGGGTGAAAGTAAATTCTGTACAAGCACTCACATGACTTACCCATCTCTTAACCAAATCATCATCCAGTTATTTTCCAATGTGTATTTAACAATAGAGCATGCTCATGTACTTCCAAGTAGGTCTGACAGTTATTCACAGCAGAACTTCCATAGCATAGAACTGCAAGCTTCTGGGTTTGAGCCGGAAACATAACACATCACGAACACTAAACAAACACAACCATTCAACTGTGTAATGGTTTGACGAATGTAAAGAGTGAACTTAGATTCCATTCATTAAATTAGTTTACTTTCTACTTCTAGTTTTATTACAATAATATTCTTGTTCCATTACACCACCATTCAAAAATTGAGAAAGTCAAAAGTATTTGCACATGCATCATGAATGTCATGGGTGAATGATGATAAAAAAAAAGGGGGGGGGATCAAAGCCTCCAAAGAAAGACAAAAAATGTTGTGGCATATGGCAAGCCTATAAATTAATATACTTGAACTATAAAAATATTTTTATATTAAAGAAATATTGAATTCAAATTCAACAGATATTAGAATTAAGAAACAATATGTCAATAATCACTTGAGTTACTAAGATATAGAAATATTCTTTTACTTTGTGAAGTAAAAGCCAATATATATGTCCATATACAATGAATAAAAATATATGGAAAAGGGTTAAGTTAACTAAAACAGAGCAACAACCATGTCAAATTCAAACACATCAATATGATTTTATTATGCAAAAGCTAAGATTACTTAAGTGCTCCTTTACAAAACTGCTATGTACTGTTCAGGTAATTGATTAACCTGTAACACAGGACACAACTTGTATGTGTTTTCTGGGGCAAATATTTTTTTTATATTTCCATAGAGGTTTTTGGCATCATCATGATAAAACTATTGACATGTCTTGATGCTGATTCATAAACACTGCAACGACTCCCCCATTCCCTTTAGTACACTGATGCAAACCATGTGCAAATATAACACAAACCCATCATACTGCCTCAAGTGTGGAGTTTCAAACATACCCATGACCACCAGGTATTGTGGGGAATAAAGCAGCATGTTCACTCATCAACTAAGTTTCAGCCATGTATGATGCATGGACAAATGCTTGCACATTAAAAGAAGGATCAACAGTTATCACTCGTAGCCGTTAGAACAGCCACACCTGCATCTCTTCCTCTGGCTCCAAAAAGTTAAGTGGAAAAGGAAACATGTTACTTGCACCAGCACTCAGTTCAGGATGCCACCCGGTTAACATTAAGACTCCTTTTGGGGATTCAGCCTACTTGACACTAAATCAACCCATACTCCTACTATGTGACGACTTAAAAAATCTTGTTCATGGAGATAGTACCCGCAGGTCTGACTGATCCTCAGAGATCTTTAAAATTTGGAAAGTTAATAAAAGAGTGGTAGCGAAGGTAACCATCTTCGAGGTGTTGGGCAGAGTATGTTTCATTTTGCAGCCATTTGGAATAATACATAAACATAACAACACATTGCCTCTTTTGTTATGTTAATGCTCCCCCAAAATATTTTCTGATGTCCTAACACTGGATCTCTGTTCTTACCCCACCAGTACCTGCACACATTATCTCATGCTTCTCCAGCTGAACTTGAATACTGCACATTGGCATAGAGCACAATCAAATGCCTAAGCAGGGGACAGTCATCTCACTGCAGTTCACTTATGTTGTACTGCCAACACCTTCCACCTACATGAAAATTGTTCTCTTCCTTTTGCCTCACATGCCAAATCAACATAACTCATAAATACCATCAAGATTGAGTGTAGTCACTTCACAATGGCCACTGGAAGCACAAAATTCAGTACGTACACTATTGTTTGTGAAAATTGCAACACCCAGAAAGAATGGCCCAAATGAATCCACACTCTGAGGATGTGTAGAACAGTATACAAGCAATAAGTGATTATGATTGCAGAGAGATAGCACTTAAGCAGAGCAGTGCCCTCTCTTTTGTGACCGGAAATGTCAGTGTTCAACCAAGCTCAGTCAGTGAAGAGTCGTCAAACGAAGTGAAAGTAAGTGCCCATATGCCTCATCAACGTGAAAGGGTGCCATATCAGCATGCAAGAGTTCAAACAAGGCAGAATGAACGGTCTCCGGGAAACGTGTTTGTCATAATGTGACATTTCATATTGTACAGGGCATGCTGTTACGACAGTGATGCGTGTATGGCACCAGTGGATGGAAGAGGGTCGTACACAGCGACAAGCTGGTACTGGACCACGCAATGTGACTACAGCACGAGATGACCACCATCTTGTCCGCAAGACCGCAATGGACTGTACAGTCTCATCCACAGTGTTGGCTCGACACTGGAGCACTGCAACAGGTGTGGACCTGTCTGAGTCAAAGGTTTGATGCCGTCTGCTGCGGGCTCCACTGGTGGCACGCATGCCATTGCGTCGACTTCCATTGTCCAGAAACCCCAAATGCCTCAGACTGCAATGGGCAGTCACTGGCGTGTTGAGTATCAAAATGTAGTGTTTTCGGATGAGTCCCGCTTCAACCTGTCCTATAGTGTTAGACGCTACCATTGTGACTGCTATCTGGCAGCCTACATTGTGGAGCGGCATAGCGGACAAACGCCAAGTGTGATGGTTTGGGGCAACATTGAATAAAACCTGCGATCTTGATTCCTACATATTGAGGACAATGTGAACAGCAACCGCTACAACAGGGATGTTTTAGAGCTAGAGCTACTGCCCTCCTTCAGGCCATATTTCAGCAGGACAATGCCCGTCCACATGGGGCAAGGAATGTGCAAGCCTTCTTCAATGAATGACTGGTACCACTGCTTCCCTGGCCTGCACATTTGCCTGATGTCGCCCATTTGACATGTCTGGGAAATGGTTGGTCATGACTTGTTCATCACGGTCCTCCAGCAACCACTGTTGATGCTTTGTGGATTCGCATACAAACCGCATTGAGGTATATTCCCCAGGAACAAATCCAGGTCCTCTTTGATTGCATGCCACAACATTTAGGGGCTCTGATTGCAGCATGTAGGGACTTTACACCATACTGAATTCTCAAGGATGAAGATCATGTACAGTTCTGTAATCCTAATCAATTGTGTATTGTCATGTACCTAATCTGTGGTATAAAGTTCACTTCAATCACATATATCCTTCTTGGTGTTGCATTTTTCAGAAACAGTGTATAATGGAAGGTATGCCCCAGCTTCTTTATTATAGCCTCACAATTAGTAAATTATGCAAGGATTAAGCAAAGCAGTAGGTGGTGCTTACAACTGCTTTATAAAGATGGAGATTTATAGGCCTATGGAAAAATCAAACGAGAGGGATCAGTATACTATACACTAGAGGTGACAAAAGTCATGGGATAGCAATATGCAAATATACAGATGGGAGTAGTATCGTGTACAAAATGCATAAATGGGCAGTGCATTCGTTGGAATTTCATTTGTAGTCAAGCGATTCATGTGAAAAGGTTTCTACGTGATTATGGCCGCAGAACAAGAATTAACAGACTTTGAACTCAGGAATGGTAGTTTGAGCTAGACGCATGGGACATTCCATTTCGGAAATGGTTAGGGAATTCAACATTCCGAGATACACAGTGTCAAGAGTGTGCTGAGAATACCTAATTTCAGGCATAACCTCCCACCATGGACAACGCAGTGGCCGACCGCCTGCACTTAATGACCGAGACCAACACTGTGTGCGCAGAATGGTCAGTGTTAACAGACAAGCAACACTGTGTGAAATAACCGCAGGAATCAATGTGGGATTTACGACGAACGTGTCCGTTAGGACAGTGCGGCAAACTTTGGCTGTACTGGGCTATGCCAGCAGAAGACCGACTCGAGTGCCTTTACTAACAGCACGGCATCGCCTGCAGCGCCTCTCCTGGGCTCGTGACCATATCGGTTGGACCCTAGACGACTGGAAAACCGTGGCTTGATCAGATGAGTTCCAATTTCAGTTGGTAAGAGCTGATGGTAGGGTTCGAGTGTGGCGCAGACCCCACGAATCCATGGACCCAATTTGTCAACAAGGAACTGTGCAGGCTGGTGGTGGCTCCATAATGGTGTGGGCTGTTTTTACATGAAATGGACTGGGTCCTCTGGTCCAACTGAACCGATCATTGACTGTAAAGGGTTATGTTCAGCTACTTGGAGACCACTTGCAGCCATTCATGGACTTCATGTACTCAAACAACGATGGAATTTTTATGGATGACAATGCGCCATGTCACCGAGCCACAACGGTTCGCGATTGGTTTGAAGAACATTCTGTACAATTCCAGCGAATGATTTGGCCACCAAGATCGCCTGACATGAATCCCATCGAAAACTTATGAGACATAATCGAGAAGTCAGTTCGTGAAAAAACACCTGCACCGGCAACACTTTCGCAATTATGGACGTCTATACAAGCAGCATGGCTAAATATTTCTGCCAGGGACTTCCAACGACTTGTTGAGTCCATGCCACGTTGAGTTGCTGCACTTCGCCGGGCAAAGGCAAAAGGTGGTCCGACACGATATTAGGAAGTATCCGATGACTTTTGTTGCCTCAGTGTAATAGTGATTAACATGGGCTCCTCAAACACCACCATAGGCAGATGCAAAATTCCTGATATCCAACACATAACTACAATTACAGAATGTTTGCATTTATAGGTGTGTGTGTGTGAGCGTGCATGTGTGTACAGGCCACACTGTAATTCTGATTCTCTAATACAGAAAATTGAAAAATCTTGATTACAGGCAACGTAAGCTTTTTTTTAAAATCCTGAGGTTCACAACATATAACTTTGGCAGCAACATGCTCATCCAAAGCAATTGCAGTCATTCTTGTTAACAGTGTAGTTGTGTGTGACCAGCATGGCCTTGCCAGGCCGTTTACATTTATCACTCCTTTTCCTCCTCCATGTGCTGCTATCAACTAATTTCAGTTTCTCTTGTGCACACTTCATGATAGGCAGAATGGGCACTGTTTCACATGAGTAATAATGTGAACAGAATGGGCTAATATTCATGCAAAATTTAAATTACAAGTTGTGGCATATGCAAGGGAACATGGTAAACAAGTAGCTGGTCAAAAATTTGACAGTGATGAAAAATATGTACAACAGTAATGCAGTTAATAGGATACATTATGAAACCTACCAAAGAAAAATGTAATGCTTCGAGAGGTAAAAATATTAAGTACCTGGACCTGACTGTAGAGCTGCTTCAGCACATGCACACTACCAGACAGAATTGATTTTCTATTACCACAGATATGCTACTGTCTCAAGCAAGCAAAATTACAAAGAGGAACAATATTCCTGCAATAGAATTTAAAGTAAGTTATGCATGGTTGTGGCATTTCAGGAAGAGATGAGATTTGAACATTAAATGATGTTCAGAAATTTCTTGAGTTGTAAAAAAGAATGAATGAATAAAACTACAAGTGAGCACAAGGTATTTGCTCAGTCAGATTGGTAATGCTGACAAAATTCCTTTTTATTCTGATATGCCGGAGTTAACAACGGTTGATTTTGCAGGTTCTCGCTCTGTTACTATTTAAACTGGGGTGAAGGAACAGAGATGCATTATACAAATATGCTCAGTATTAGAGTAGATGGGCAAAAATTACCACCATATGCTGTGATGAAGTGGAAAACTGTTCCAAAAGAGAAATTTCTGCTCGGTGTAATAGTTTGCGCATACAAGGGTGGATGATGGAGGAACTTCTCACTGACTGGATTTCTGATGTCTGATGTAAGTGGCCTGGTACACTCCTAAGGCACAGTCATTTCTAGTCTTGGACAGTTATTTCGATCATATCTTGAAGAATGTTAAAAGATACCTTCAGGAAGATAGATCAAATCACGGAGGATCAGAGGGATTGTCACTACAGCTTGATGTTGTAATAAATCACCCATTCATAACATGTTTTGCCTCTGTACAATGCTTGGGTTGAGTTGAGGTGAGAGATTTGGGCAGCTCTTAAAAACGAAGCCTTGAGAACCGATGGGGGTGAAATGAGGGAGAATAGAGCAGTGCCAGAATGCAAAGGCGGGGGAAAAGGGAAGATGACCAAGAAAACCAGCCGACCAGCGGTATTGTCAGGTACGATTCCCACTTGCAAAAATCCAGAAGTGACACGTTCAGGGATTGAACCCGGTTCGCCTTGGTGGGAGGCGAGCAGTCTTAACCGCTCAGCCACCATAGCCCCTTTCTATGCTTGGGCACAGACAAAAAGACATTACAAAAACTGGACATTTCAAAAGAGTGTCAGGTGAAGAAATGTGTAACAAAAAAACTTGAAGGTCACTGGTATTTCCAGCAAAATGGACTGTTCAAAAAAGACCCTTTGTAGGAAGACGAAGTCAACAATGATGAGAGAGAAAAAGTGGCAGTGAAAGTAATAAGTAAACAGGGTAACACTGTTTTCTGTATATTATGCGTGTACTTGATGTACCTTATAAAAAAATATGATTTTCAGTGTTTTGTTAAAATGATGTAAGTAATACTAACAAATTTTCAAAATATTAACATGGCTTCAAGATTGGTTATTCCTGTTGATAAATATAAATTAAATACATGTGTGCATATATATATACATGCATGCATATATATGCATATACATACATGCATATATATATATATACATACATGCATGTATATATATATGTTTGCATGTATGTATATATACATGCATGTTTATATATAAAATCTATCTAGATGGAATGGTTAAACATAATTACACAAGTGTTTTATCCACTTGTGGAATCAATTATACAAATTGCTACACTTCGCCGGGCTAGAGGAGGGCCTATACAATACTAGACCCGTTTCCTCTGACTTTTGGCATGTCAGTGTAGATTTTTGTTAATTTGTT
Source organism: Clitarchus hookeri (assembly GCA_002778355.1). Taxonomy (NCBI): domain Eukaryota; kingdom Metazoa; phylum Arthropoda; class Insecta; order Phasmatodea; family Phasmatidae; genus Clitarchus; species Clitarchus hookeri. The sequence continues at coordinate 173,027 of NQII01000534.1, read as the reverse complement.
TATTATTGCCGGTGGGTGGAACATGGAAATAGTGTGAGGTAATAGGCAGCAGTTTGCCAGTGACTAGTAATGCAACCTTCATCTAGCTATTTGATGCAATGGTTGAATGTAATAGTATACAATAGAACACACAATTCATTTTTCAGTTAACTGAGGGCTGTTCCCAGATTAATGAAGGCTTGTAGTGACATTTTTTTGTAGCAAGAAATTAATTTCCACTTGCCCCCTACCCACCCCCAAGTCCCACGTACAAGCTGCACCCATGTATTCATATGGGAATTGAGTAACACGTATGCGGCCAATACCAGTCAAAATACAGTGAGTACTGGCCCTGGCAAAGATTTCGGTATATTCAGTAATAGGTACTACTGCCATGTCCCAGAGAGAGGGACAATTTAACACCCAAAGAGCTGCATCAACTTTTGTTAGCCTCTGGCTGGACTATAAATTTCCTTTTTGAAATATTTACAATAATATTAACATATCAAACAAATGACTTTTACCTTATACAGTTCTTTTTTGGTTATGTTTATGGAAAGCAAGAATTGTTCAATGTATTTTAGAAAGTGATTTGATCATACATTAAAGGTTCTAAAGATGTTAAGCAACATATTAAATGTTAATGTTGCTATAAAACTAAACAAAGTAATATGTACAGTACATATTTATCAACAATTGGGATGCACATGTCAGGATGATGGTATAAATGTTTTTATAAATGCATTGTTTGAATTGATGCGTTCATTCTAGAGTACTTGGGGAGACACACTGATATGACAGTCCATTTAATGTACCATTTTTTCAAAATGTCAACTCAAAAAATTAAAAACATTCATGATAAGTCTTTCAAACCAGAAGCAGTGCTGACATCTTAGTACCTTATTTACTTGAAAAGATACATGGAAGCAGCTAATTACCAAAACTGAGGTAAATATACAATTAACCAAAATCCATGCCAATTCAATGTGATGCTGTGGACATGAAATGCAGTTCTTGTGCTCATTAGTAAACAGCATTTACAGAAAATTTCTGGCCATGCAGAAAAGCAGTATGCTAAGTCATTTCAGAACAGCAAATGTATTGGCATATTGTGCAATTTTTGCACTGTAAAGTCCAACCATGTATGAATAGTTGTGGAATGTAAAGCATTAGGTTTGCAAGTTGTTTGGACCCTATATAGTAAGAAATCTCAAGATTATTCCTACATGTTCTGGACAGATATTTTTTCGCTTTCAACAGAGATAAATATATTTACACCTCTGTTATTAAATAAAACTTGTCCTTAATAAAAATACTTAAGAATTACAACAACCCATAAATAAAGGCACTGTTTCCTTTCAAAACTGGTTTCAACAACATCGTAATTTTGGTATCTTTGACACCTTTTCTTTTTTTTTAAGAGTTTTCTTTTTTTGGTCATTAAAGTTAAGTAGTGAGAATGATGGTTTAGAAATGACGGAAGATTCCGCCAAACACAGCTGTCATCAGCTTGTCTTCAGAACTGTCTTCAGATCATCAGGAAGAGTACAGATGATGTCTGCCATACGTGACTGCAACTGATCACGTGTAGTGTTGCTAAGAGGCAGGTTTTCTATTTCACTCTGCTCTAACTTATGGCGAATTGTTAAAATCATATCTACTACTTCAACTTCTTGTTTGCCTTGAACCCATAACTTCATATCCTAGAACAAAAAAATTTTTAGGGGAAAGTTACACACACCTTTGAATATAATAAAATTAATATTCCAGCTTACAGCAAATGATAATGCTTCAAGTTGTAGAGCTTGCAGCTTCTGCTGCACTTCATGATAACGGGTATTATACCAGCCGCTGAAGTTTGGTGAGCGAAAAAAACGTCTATACAAGCCCATCCAATCACCCTTTATGCCAGTAGTCAACTGAGGCCCAGAAGTTCCTAGAGTTGCTAAGAATTCATCTGGATTAAATGGCTGTGGAATGGGTGCAGCCTGTGAATAATATCAAGAATCACAGTTATTACATACATATTTGTATTCAACAAATTTATATCATAATTTAATTTGCAATGTCAAGCCTTAAAAATAAAATCAGTAGTGTTTTGGCATCCCTCCCCCTTTACACACACACAACCACAATGAACCTAATCTTACACCAATAAGTCACTTTTTATAAATGTAAATCAATTTTAATAAACTTCACTTAAATTTGTACTAAAGTAAATACCTTTAAAATAATGTTGGTAATACAGTGGCACCTTGATGATCACTCATTTCTGTTAATTTTCCACACCTAGTGCTTATTTACCAATGTCCTGAGAAACTTTCTCTTTATAACAATATGGAAAGAATCTGCATAGTTCATTGGTATTTTTCCTTATCCATACTTTTTTGAATCCTGAATGGAGTCTTTACACTTAGCCATCCAGCCTGCATTTGTCTTGCCTGTCACATGGTCTATCATTAAGATTATGAATCACTTTTGAACTGCTACTTTTCTGCACTTTGAATAAGTATGCAAGCATTGTCTTCAAAAATAGGAACTTTTATCACTTTCAGGAAGCAAAGTATAACCCCAGTTTTTCTCTCTCATAAAAAATTTTTGAAGCTTTTTTATTTTAAACAGTTCAGTGTATCACTATCACATATCTCTCAGCACCAGTAAACAGACATCCACTTACCAACTCCAGCCAACCAGACTTTGGCTTCTGAAGGAGGGAGTTGTGGTATCACTAATTTTCCTTGTTTAATTTTCATTGTCATATTACCCAAAAATGTAGCAAAAACAACTGTTGCTTTCAGTTTTTACTGTAATCTAACTTCAACTTTCAAGCCTGTATGCACTGTCAGTGTGTATTGTTTTTTTATTATATCCCTCAAATTTACCCACGGAGATTCTTCTGTATTTATAACAAAAAAAAAAGTTGTATTTTTTTAATTAATATTTTTTACAAGACTTTTGAAAGGGGGAGGAAAGACTATTGGCTAATCTAGTGTTATGACGAGTGGTCGTTGGGTTGCTGAGAAGATGCAAGTAGAGTGAGGTGCAGTCAATATTTATAAAAAATCACAACACACAGCAAATGGGTGTCAGTTAAGGGTTCATTCGGCAATGTTGGTATTAACTAAACACAATTACTCACTTGTCTTCAGGCATTGGCTGACAGTGGCAATGTCTAATCAGTTTTTACACAATGATGACACTAAGTTCTTATGGGGCTGCAGTGACTGAGCAGTAAGACTGTTCGCCTCCCACCAAGGTGAACCGGGTTCAATCCCCGGCCGGGTCACTCCCAGATTTTCGCAAGTGGGAATCATGCCGGACGATGCTGCTGGTCGGCAGGTTTTCTAGGGGATCTTTTCATTTCCCCCGCCCTTGCATTCTGACGCTGCTCCATTCTCACCTCATTTCACCCTCATCGGCTCTCAAGATCTCGTTAACAGCCAACCAAATCTCTCAACTCAACCAAGATCTTATACAGTCCTGGTACTGCATAGTGGTATCTACCAAAATGTTTTGGACGTTTTGTATGGGTGCACAATTGGCATCACTCAGGGTACCACGTGATTAGTAACGGTGTGTTCCAGAAAGTCACTGAAGCTTTCCATGATTATTTCATCTGCCCAATGTATGAGCATCATCACAGTTATGCTGCAATGACAAATGGGTTAATACATTTCATGCATTTCCTATGTCTATGCATAGAATACCCTTGCACCTTGCTGGGTTNGGGGGGGGGGGGGAGGCATGTAGATAATGTTCTGCCAGAAGGGAGTCAGTTCAGTTGATGGTAAAAAAGTAAGAGAGGATAGGGTAAGAGAGGATGAAGGAAAGGAGTGGAAAAAAAGCAGGAGAGAAAGTAGTTCTCCTCTCTCGCTTCACAGGATGGTTAGTTCTGAAAACTGGATTTTATAGGACACCTGACAAAAACCAGCAGGCACCAGGCGGCCACCTTAATCACATTACGAGAGTGAAGTGGAGACATTTAGGTGGTTCTTAACAATGAGGTCTTGAGAGCCAATAAGGGTGAAACAATTTAGAACTGGAGCAGCAAGAGAATGAAAGTTGGGGGAAACCAGAGATCCCCGAGTAAACACGACCACCAGCAGCATCATCTGGCTCGATTCCCATGTGCAAAAATATGGGAGTAACCCCACCAGGAATCGAACCTGATGTGCCTTGGTGGTAAGCAAGTACTCTCGCCGCTACACCATTGTGGCTCCCAATTACTTTAGGCCACAAAAGTGGTACATACCTTTTCATACATGATTTTTCATATGGAATCATATCTCAACTATTAAAACATGCAAAAACAATTGAAATTTCTTTGCTTTTGAGTAAAAATGGTAATAAGCCTGAAAATGACACCAAATCATATATATTACTAGGAATTATGACTTACTCAAAGAAAACTTAACAGAAAACTTACTAACCATTGAAATTGTGGAAGCATTTACAACACTGCAAATTTAATTCAAAACTTCTTGTATAAATACACTGATACTTAAAAAATATCTCACAGTATATCTACCTGTAACTGTAATTACAAATATCAGTGTTGAATTTTAAATGTTTTTCTTTATTTGCTATAATATGATAGGGAAAATCTTTCTACAGTTAAAAACTGTATATTTAATACATTTTCATCAAACATAATAAGGGATCCACTTTCCAGGCCATTCTCTTTTTGCCTTTCCTTGAAATGGTGGAGTATACCGTAACAATATTTAGGTCTAACATACGATACAGTGTTAAAAATAAAGTTAAATAACTGCTATGCATTAAAATAACATAGCCCGTGAGTAATTCAAAGCATTTTAACTTTAAGTGCTTACTTTATATGGTGAAATGTTCTTCTGTAAAGGCATCAAACTTGCCATATATCTTTCTAAGGGGATCATGAAACTCTGTGTTAGTTCCAGAAGATGTCTTCTTAATAAAGCTGTCTGCACTTCAGATGGTCGTTTTGTCTGGATTCCTTTCAAGAGTTTTTTTAAAATACTCTTATCTTTATGAAGAAATGGTTGATAATGTGTGTATACACCAGGCTTAGAATCCACAAGCTTCACATTGCTACCATTTTTAAGTTTATGTTTTGCTGAAGTAGCTGTGAATAGAATATAAAATGTAAAATTACTAATCAGTTATATATAAAATGTGTACCACTGGAACAATAATTATAATAAATTTTAAAAGTTGGAAATAACTGAAGGTATAATTACTGTGTACATAAATCTAAACAAAGTAACATATAATACAGGATGGTTTTCAACAACACTGACACTCCAGCAGGTTATCAGACGAAAACATATGTACCACTTTTCCCTTAAATGATTACTGAGATAGCTATATGCTCCCAAAAATTGAGTTTTGAAATACTTTTAGTTAAAAATATCATAAAAACTCGTATGGGCTCAAAACAACTTGGGTTTGAAATATATTACGTCAAATTAAAGTAGAAATATTTGAAAAATACTCTTGAGTTAGATGTCTGGCCTCTTTAATTAATATGAATCATGTACATGGCGATGTTAGCAGCAAGCACTAGCTACGGCCTACGATGAAGGCCAACGAAGCTAAACTATCACATACGGTGTTCCATTTCGTTTAAACACCTACACATTATTCTAGAATTAAGTTTAATTGGTTACACTAATAACAGCTGTTTTGTAACAATATAAAATACAATACATAGGCATTTTGTCTACGTGCCTGCATATTTCTCCAATGTCTGTTGTGCTAATGTAGGCTGTCAAAATAGCCAACATTAAATTTTATTACAATCTTTCTCGCATCAGCTGATATAGAATTTTGTGTATGTGATGATGTTAATATCATTTATGAAGTTGCCACACATTGGCTGTCAAAAAATAGAATTCTTGTATGACTATATTATTTGTTTACATAACCTACATGTACAGTATGTAGGCCTAAAGTAAACGTGTTTCCCTCATCGCTTTAACTGTGAAATCGGTGGTTCGTGAACCCTTAACCAGTCATCACCCCGGAAAATTGGGAGTTGACTGTATATGCTTTGTGTACATTTTACAGTCACAGTACATTATTACTTTTTTAAAGTCCATATCAGCTAAGAAGTCCAGATTTTGACAAACAGAACCACCAGCTTTGTGCCATTTTAGCCACACTTTATATTAATTTATTTTATGATCTCTTTTCCGCATGTTAATTTTCCTTTGTTTATGAAAAGAGTATCTGTGGAGCCTGCCAGTCCCAATTCCTATTATTTTCATGCCCTCATCTATGTTACTAAACTGCAGTCATACATGACCACTCTAGTTAATTACAGCATATCTAAATGTTAATTATAAAAAATTGAAATATGTTGTATAATTGTGTAATTGCATGTAAATATTAAGTCATATCTCATATTTGCAAGCAATGTATAAAAATTAATGTGACATTATTTAGTTTACGTTCGCAGTTATAAAAATTTCTGTCTCAACAAAACATGAATCTATAATCATTATTATTGTTAGTTGCTTTTGTCAATTCAGTAAAAATTTCTACAAAAAAGAAGTAACTTTTTTTTAGCATTAATTCTAAAAGGTACCTCATTAAATTAAATACATACGTAAGCAATACACACCTACACTCATGGTAACTAGACTACGGCATAAAAAATTTAATATAGCAGGAAAAATTAAAGACACCTCAAAAAAGTTTTGTACCACCTGTAATTTGGTTGGTCATGACAAATGTTCACTGGGACAGTACGCACATTACAAAACAATATCAGAATGACAGGCATGGTATTCTGTATAGACAGTGTGTATTTTTATCCCATACTTCCTCTTGCGCCGTGAGCAACCGAGTAACTCTGTAATCCCAGTGATGCAAAACTTTGAGTGCTGTATCTACATTGCATACCTAACAACCAATATGTATGTGGCAAACTATTGTTATACAAAAATATAACTTTGGCACTTGCATAAAACACTTGATACATGCTAATTTTGAAAAGTTTAATTTATTATAAAAATGTGAGAATAGTTTGTGCAAATGCACATTTTGGATTTTGCAGTTTTTGCTGTGGCAGAAAATTTCTTGCATGTGTTACTTATACATATAACCTTGCCATCACTGGCTCAGAGCACTAAATATTCCTCGGAAATTCCAAAAGCTAATGTAACAAATAGCGCCCATGTGTCAGAACAGCTGAGGCAAAGGGATACATTATCAAAAGAATTACTTTAGCACTACTTTCTTAGAACTGTCTAAATCTGACCTTCATAGCTTGGATGGACTATACTGTGCCACCTTGGTGTTGCAAAATATATCAACGTGCCACGATCATTTATTAATGCAACTCACCCAGATGCATGCCTAGTCACGACCCTTTGCACATTATAGTAAAACAAGTGCTATACTTTCACACTAGCATATTGTTCAGTCACAATTCCATGTTTTGTGTGTTGCCTACATGTCAGGCCACTCTTTATCTGTTATAAAATTTCCGCATGGATTTCTCGAAAACGGTCTATCTGAGTGTTCTGACAAAACAACATTTTCTGTTAATTTAGACATGCTGGTTCATAATTTGTCTTAACAAACTGTTTAAATCTTAGTGTTAACAAAAGTTTCATGCAAACACAGGATGAGAACCCCCATCTACATAATGAAGGGGGATGATATTATCAACCACATTTTCTGAAGAGTAAGATCTCCATTATACAAATTACTGTTCACAGATTTGTTACTTAATCTCATGTATTTTCTGATATTTTTAACTAAAAGCATTTCAAAACTCAATTTTTGGGGGTGCATAACTACCTTAATAATTACTTAAGTGAAAAATGGTTTTTACATTTATATTTTTGTAATGAATAATCTGCTGAAATTTGTCAATGACTCTGTACAAATTACTTAAATACAGTGAAACACTTTCAAGAAGTTCCTTAAAAAAATGTTTTCCTGCTTAATAAGTTTAAATAATTTTGCACCTCGTCTATAAACACGAAAGATATTTGACCCTCTTAAGATGTTTTCCTGGTTAATAAGTAAAAATTTTCCAGTCCTCTCAGAAACTTATTAAGAGAATTTTACTATAATTACCTAACACTGATTGATTGGCATAGCTCACTGGCCATTAATTTAATGCAAATGAAACAATGATTTGCAATACGGTAAATTTGCAATTTGAAACAACTTTTTTTTTTAAACCCTAAAAAGTTACACATAAAAATAAAACATTTGCAATCTGTACATTTCACAAAGATTGAATTTAACATACAATATGTTGAACTAAAACAAGCAGATAAAAAATCCTAGTTTACATAATAACTTAGAAGAACCAAATTCATCTCTTAATGTTGTTTAACTTACCGAAGAAAGGTGATTCACACACCCTAATGATGTGTGGCCAATGTTGGAGAGTTTTTACAAAAAATGGGTTTGTTACACCAAGAATAACTGGAGGTGGTGCATGGGATTTTGTTGTGTACTCTTTAAATTCACTATCATGAATTGTAAAGTATGGACGAAAATCTGCGCAGTACATGAGTGGTGTAATAATGCTGTAATCAATACAATGATTAATGTTAACACAAGGAAAACAAAAATTTTTTTTTTTTTTTTTTTTTTCAAAATTTTTTTACTTAGGATATAACTGCAATAAAATAATGAAAAATGCAATTATGTGTAAACAAAAATTCATGCACAATTTGTAAATCCACAAATAAGGAAATGTGACCTTATTTATTTAATAACTCAAGCATACAACCAATACAACACTCGGCACTTAGGCGTGACCACTGTCATTCAACAAAGTGAGGACCACTATATCATGAGTGATACATCAGTGAGAAATCTAGTAATTACATGGCATACCAATTTAAACAACAAATAAAAATAAATAGTGGATTATAATTTTCCTAACTGTTTTGCAAATGCTTATAATTTTTTTTTACATGTAATTGGATTCATTGAAGGTTTCATTAAAATACTGTTCTTGCAAGGAATATAACATTTCTGGATCTATGTGAGAAGGAAATTACATTTCTTAATAACTGCAAAAATGTTCAACAAAACTTTTTTAATGTACACATGCAACAGTATTACTCTAATATACACCCCTATTTACAAATAATGACTCATCATAAATTAGCAGTACCTAACATACAAAATGTCTATTACTAAAAAAAAAAATTAATACCAATGACTATGAATATTCCATAATAGTGACGCATGGCCTGTACATGGGATAGGCATTGCGCTGTTTCCACACCCTGCTATAGTTATCCAGGGCAGGCAGCCAGCTAGCCAGGGCAGGCAGCTGACAACGAAATTTCCGGGGTTTAACCCTCGGGGCAGTCCCGACGCGTAAGGACACGCAGAGAAGAACCGAAGCCGAATGAAAGAGGGTAAGTCCCGAGTGATAGATAAGCCCCCGACGAGAATTAGTGCAGACCCAGCTTTGTAGGAATCCCCGCCACAGTAACTTCACCCTCCCTTCACCCTAGTTGGAGCACACAAGCAGCTGACGAGACACAAAATCCTGCATAAAAACGTGAGAGTTAAACAGGGGATTTCCAGATTTCTCTCTCTAGAAATTTCTGACAGCTAACTTGAATATAGCGGGACACGAGTTAAATTCAGGAAAAAACGAGGCAGGAGGGAGTTGTTCAGAAGCAGTTGTTCAGAGTCAGTTGAATCCGTGCTGTCGGGAGATGCTGGACCAGGGAGAGTTGAATCCCAGCCACCGGACCAGCGTCAGTGAGAATCAGTCAGGCAGACATATCGCACGCAGAGAGACGGCAGTCGGGTGAATCAGTCGAGGTCGGGTTTCAGATCCCGGCTGAGTTAATTGTCACCAGCCGAGACGGGAGTTGTTCGGTGGCACAGCCGCGAGACGAGTTAGGTGTTCAGCCGAAACGGGAGGCGAAGGAGACACGGGAGTAGGCAGTCGTGTGACGGGAACAGTGCCGAGAACTTATGAGTAAATTCCCGGAAACGAGTGGCAGCCCTATACCGAGGCGCGCCATTCCTCGAGAAGACGTAGTTGTGCGCCGGATGGCGACGAGGCAGGCAGTCAGTCAGTCAATAAGCCAATTGTGACGTCACCAGGGAGAGAACCTAAGAACAGCAGACACTTTATTGGCAGATTTTCGAGACAAACCAAGTAGAAGTGTCGACAACTAATGATCACATTCCCAAAATAGTAGTGGCAGTTTCCGAGGCGGAGAAGTCGGGAGTGCGAAACGAGTCATGGTAGACGTCGACGTAGGAGAGGGGACGCGAGGTCTCCGATGAGGAACGCCAGCCGAGATCAAAGAGAAAGTACAAGTCCTTGGAAACCAATCCCGGACTTCCGTTTTAGGGCTCCTCGCCGGGATGTGGTAGGGAGTCAGTCAAAGCCGATGGAAGAAGCCAGCTGAGTACAGCACGCCAACGAGAGCCAGTCCGAGGGCCTGAAAAAGGGCCACCCCACTATCCAGGCCTCAACTACCGACGAAGACAACTCACCAAAAGCCGCCGTCACAAATAAGTAGAAACTTCTCCATTCAAAGAACCTTCCCTGACGCATAGCATTCCGCCCACCAGCCCTTCAGGCCTTCGACTTGTAGGGGGGCTCAGTCTCGCTAGTGAGTGTAAATACCTATGTTACCTTCAGACAAATAAAATACTGGTGTGTTAACTAACGGTGAATACGAGTATTTGTTTGCCCCTTTCGCAACAACCACAGGTGCCTTTAGTCTGCACCAAAGTATAGTAACTATGTACCCTACTAGCCATCACCCTGTCTAACTCAGGTGGCCTAGTAGAGACAAAAGTAATCAATAAATTAATCAACAAACTATTACATGAGAAAGCTGACCATTACAGGAATGTGTGTTGGAGTAAATAAGATTGAAGGCCAGAAATTTTATCACAGAAATAGTGGCAAAACCAAATTTTAAAATTATAGTTTGTTTTCTTGTTCAAGTGTTAAATCTGGCAGCAGTGGATTAACATAAACTAAGCATTGCTGGTTACAATAAACTTGAGACTGGACCATCCCAGAACCATACAAAATATTTCTCTTTTCTTTTTCCATATAGTTTTGGGTCATTTAGGGTAAATAGTGTATTTCACAAAATTGTTTTTGTTGGTACCAACACTGAATAATCCAAGAAAGGAATGACAGTTCATCGTTGTATTGTAACTGCTATGAGTTGACGTGCTTTGCAAATAAAGGAAAAGAAAATAATTTGGCTGCATTAGAATCTTGTTATAAATACACTGCTGGAGATGGAAATCTCTATGCCATATTTCCTTTTGAAAAACTTTATTAAACCATTACAGGCAAATAGATGATAGTACAAATGAGTAGAGATTAATCTTTCACACACTGAGGAGCCTTGTTTAGCATCTGCATAGCATGTGTTCAATGTGGGTTAGAGCCTCCTCTCATAACTATACAGGTATCAATGCAATGAGGCATTCCAAAATACAGGTGACAGATCAGCCAATGTTTGGGGCAGGGGATTAATGGTGGTGCAAACATTGCTCCATCATATCTCATACATGTTCAATAGGGGAAAAAAATATTGAGAACTGGCAGGCCAAGGAATGATGTTCATATCTTGTAGAACCTGTTGGGTGATGCGAGCTGTATGATAATAAGCATTATATTGCTGCATGATAGTGTTGGGTATGCTAAGCAAAAAAGCAAAAAAATGGGACCATAGAACCTCATTAAAATATTGCTATGCTGACCCCGTACCTGAACCACCATGAGACGTGACCGGGAACCATAACTGATGGCACCCCATACTACAACAATCGGTGTCAAAGATGTACGACATTCACAAATCAGTGCAGGATCACTGCAATGTCCACTGTGGCACCAAACCCTGCTGTGACCATCATCTGCATTAAGATTGAAGCAGGACTCTCCGTGAACTCAATGTGTCACCATTCGTCTGTCCAATACCGATGTTTCTGGTACCATTGATAGCGTGCCACACAATGTCAAGGGGTCAAAGGCAAACAACGCAGTAAACGCTGTGCCTGTAGGTCAGCCTAATTCAAACAGCAATAAATGATTCTTGTTGAGACTTGTAAATGCAGTGCAAACCCCACAGACTGCAGGATCTCTCTGGATGTAGTGCCACATTCTGCTACTGCATGTCAGCAGATAAGACAATCTTCTCTTTCTGTTGTGCTTATGGCAGGACCAGTACCTACCCTAAATGAAGAATAATCTGTACATATGCACGTCTGCACACATTATGTCACAGTGGTGACTGCATTCCCAATATGAATGGCTATACAATGAGGCCACCATCTGGCTTCATGCAGTCCAGCCACACAACCCTGTTCAAATTGATTTAGGTGGTGATATTATTTCTGAGCACAATGCCATGGTATACTGATCTGCCTCTTAACATGCAGACTCTTGCCTTCACAGCCTGTTGAATGGGTATTTTATGCACTGAGTACTGGTCACAAGTTCCCCCTATATCAGGTGTTACAGTGATGTTTCTGTGACGTCACTAACCATTTGCATTGTGCAACTGGTACTGCATGTGGTGTTCATTTATTTGCAAATGGATGACACCTTATTGATGTAATGATTTCCATGTCCAGAAGTGTAAATTTTAGAATTACGTTTATGACATTACAATAACATAAATATGGAGAGACAGAGTTTTGATTTACAGTCTCATTGTTTTAAATCTCCATTTTGTTAAGCTTGTTATACATGTTAAAGTCTTCTATATAAAACTGGGGAATTTTTATTGCATTGATGAAATTGGTATTTTTGATTGGTGCAAGGATGACAATGTAGCACATCACACACAGGGATACCAAAGTCACCAGAGGGAAGGTTGCACACTTCTTTAGCAGCTGTATTGATTGTCTGATTACCAACAACGCTAACATGACCAGGTACCCCCAAGAGAACAACTCAAAATGCCTATTCGCTCAGTCACTACCAGTATATAGAATATCAAGGGAAGAAATAGGTGAGGCGAGAAACACATCGGAGTGCTGAAAGGGCACTCAGTGAATCGGAGAACGTAAAATGTTCATGCATGGTACAACTAGCAATAAAACATATTGCAAAATAATGCCACATAGCTCTGCTGTTCAAATGCTACAAGTTTAATGTAGACCCAATAATCATTATTATAGACATGGTTAACAGGTTTAATGACAACCTTAATAAGGTTATAAACTGTGAACATTTATATGTTATGCTTTTGGAGATATGCCAGCATTATTTGGACAGCTTCAGAATGAAAACAAAGCATTTGGCAGTTAAACTCAAGTCATATGAAAATGTTTTTGTTTACTAATAGAAGAATGATACATAATCAGTACCTGAAAGTAGAACTTAAGCTGAGCTTCAGAAAAGTGTGAAGTTACCATAAATGGACTAAACTTCATAGATCCACAGCTATCTTTGTAAAATGGCCACAGTACAATGTACAGTGGGAAGAATCTACAATCTAGCAGGAAAAAAGTCCTAACTGCAACTTCCCCGTACGTCCATAATTGCATACTATTTTGATTATTAAATAGTTTGGGCACCCATGAGTGTGTGGCTTATCCTCAGCAAAACAAATGTTCAAGAGCAGCAGAGGCCCAAAGTGGGATGACACATGAGGATGCAGTCAGAGTGCTGCATATATGTTTGTGCATGTTAAATGTGACATAGTGAAAGCAGTGGAAGAGCTATATCATTGTACTTTAAAATGGATATCATCCCCACATGTATGTACACTGAAGAGCCAAAAAAACTGGTATAGGCGTGCGTATGCAAATAACAGAGGTATGGAATCAATCAGAGTAATGCGATGCAGTCGGCAGCTAGATCTGTTACTGCTCTTACAATGGCAGGTTATCAAGATTTAAGTGAGTTTGAACGTGGTGTTATAGTCGGCGCACGAGAGATGGGACATAGCATCTCCGAGGTAGCGATAACATTTGAATGTTCGCGTACGACCATTTCACGGGTGTACCGTGAATATCGGGAATCCGGCAAAACATCACATCTTCTATATAGCTGCGGCCGGAAAAAGATTGTGAAAGAACGGGACAAACGACGACTGACGAGAATCATTAAACGTGACAGATGTTGGTGCAGATTGGATTTATGGACTGCCCTGCAGGATTCATGGTGTGAGTTGCCTCCTGCATACCTTCAGACATTAGTTGAGACCATGCCACGTCGTCTTGCGGCACTTTTGCGTGCTTGGGGGGGCCCTACACGATATTAGGCAGGTGTACCAGTTTTTTTTGGCTCTTCAGTGTATTTTAGATTCACGTAATTCCTATCTAATTTGAAGAAGCGAAAATAGTTAAAACTGCACATATATTCAACCATGCAAGTAGTGAAAACAAAATAAAATGTGTTATTTTCACATAGAGTTTTAAAAATGACAGACCTCAGCAAGTAGCAGACTTCAAAGGTCTGAATGTAGGTAAATTCATGTTGTTTACGGCACTCATTAGAGTTGTCTATCTTTGCTCTTCTAAGGAATACACTATTTTATTTCAGGGAAGGAGGCACGGACCCTGCTGACCTGCGACATGTATGGAATTATATAACGTAATTTGAGACTGAAAAAACTTTGTACGAAAAATTATGTGCTTATGTGACAAATAAGTTTGGCACACAGGAGTGTTCTCAGGATGTATTAAGTTGCATTAAGAAAACAATTGACTGTTATGAGGAAGAATTAAAAAAGTGTTGGGAGAAAAGCACGAGAATAAAGAACAGATTTTTTTTTAAAGTATTCTGATTGGTTGTAGGGCTATCTGAAGTTCCCTGAACAAGTAATTTAATTATGTACAAAATCAGCCTTATATTTAGGAACCTCTTTGCTATCTTCTTCTGGTATTGGAAGACCCAGAAAATCATTTGGAACAGCTGGCCAAAAAACTAAAATAAAGTTAGTTCATTTTCTAACAAAAGAGTTTTATACACAAGAATTATAGTTTGCAGCACTGGTCTCTCTTCAGTCTTCGAGACAAAGGGATGCAGCTAATGTTTTACATTGGATAACACAAACCACTCCCCGTAGAGCTTCAAAGTATAACAAGAAGTTACTGATAACTAATGAGCCTACTTTCCTCTACATGGGTGCAAATAAATTTTCGTCCAAGTTCTTGAAATCTTAGATGGTAGGTAGGCATTTATGTCTCATTGACAGCAATGTCATTAGAGACGAAACCAGAAACATGTGTGAAACAGTAAAAAGACTATTAAAATATATGAGTGACTTACCCGGGATTCAAATTCAGAAAAGCTCGTAAAATTAAGTTAACGTGCACAGCTGCATCACGGAGGTAGGATTTTGGAGCATCAACTTCGGATATCAGTGTAATGTTTTGTATGATAGGGTTCACTAACCTGAAATACTTACTCTGCCATCATTTTGAGTGTCTGAGCCACTAAAACCCATATCACTACTTGTGTGAAAAATTTGATAGAAATTGGTTGATTGGTTTACAAAATATGGCATTAAAACCTTATTTTCGTAAATGGGACAATCTTAAAAATTGCTTAAAAAGAGGCTCTGTACACAATGTTTGTAATAGATGTCAGCATAAAAATTTTGATTAAAAGTGTTAAATAGATATGCCAAACATATGAAAATATATTTATGGCTGCCATTCTTAAAATCGTTGCCTGACCCCATTTAAATCATGTAACTATACTTTGTCTTCTGTAAGTGTGTGAACTTTTGTGGAAATTAGTCAAATTATTCTGCAAATATGACAAAATATTCAGTTTACTCACCTAACTCTACTTTGCAAAAACATTTCGGCAAAGGAAAATCTCTGTATGATTTATCAGATGATTGGTCCTCGAGATATGTCATAAAACCTCAATTGGCCATGTGACGATCTTCATAAATGGAGGGCAAAAAGTTTATATATTAGCATTTTCAATCATCATAGATATAATATACAAACTTTAAATTTAAATCCGTTGGATAGTTTCGTAGACATAGCACACTAAGCTAAAATGTTTGTATACGCACCATTCAGAAAATAAGAGACATACATACTTAACACATAAATTAATATAGCCTACCACAGTACAACTTCTTGGCCAAATTTGAAAGAAATGGTTGATTGTTTCCTGAGATACGGCATAAAAACTATTTTATTTCATGTGGGGCAATCTTACAAAATCGTGGAGAAATGAGGCTTTGCCTACACAACTTTGATGGATACAACTGATACTTTCAGCATACAAAGTTCATTAAAATTTGTTTTGCAGTTTCGTAGAAAAATTTGGAAGTAAAATGTTTATATGGCCGCTATTTTGAAAATATGTATATCTGACACAATCAAAATTTATTAGTTTATATAGCCTGCCATAATAATGCTAATTGTTTTACAAAATTTGGTACATATTGGTTGTTTTTTGGAGATCATATTTCAATTTGTCAAGCGATACCATTTGACAAAATGGCAGACAAAAATTGTGTGTACACATTTGACTATTGTAATATATACAGCCATCATACAAAGTTTTGTTGGAATTAATTACATGGTTTCAAGGATATAACATACAAAACTAAAATAGCTATACGGCCACCATTTTGAAAATGTGACATACTTGAAACATATTTGTACATATCTGTGACAGTACAACTTGATTGCCAAATTTTTCCCAAGAAATTTAACCAAAAAAATTATTAATTCATGTAGCCCTATCTTACAAAATGGCAGACAAAAGTTTTGTTTCTTGCTTATTTGATGCTTGTAATACATACCGTCAGGGTCCAAAATTTGGTTGAAAATGGCCAAAAGGTATAGTAGTTACACCAAATAAACCTAAAATATTTTTGGCCACCATTCTAAAAATAAGTGTAAGTTCATTTACTTATATTTATTTTGCCTATCATAGTACTACTTGCCAAATTTGAAGAAAATTGACTGAGTAGTTATCAAGATATAACATAACAGCTTTAGTTTTCATGTAATGCTATCTTCCAAAATGGCAGACCAACAACAATATTCACATCTGAATTTTATTCTTACAACTTGTGCTGTCGGTATACAAAATTTGGTTCAAATGGGTTGAATGATTTCCAAGATATGACATCGCCCTAAATTTTAATATGGCCACCATTTTGAAAGTAAGAAGCTGGCGTGGTTGAAAACTATAAAAATCAGGTGTCCTTACTTAGTACTATACGTGCACGGAGTTTGGTGAAATTTGGTTAACGCATTCAAAAATTATAGGGAGCGGGAGGAGGAGAGAGAGACATACACACAAAAAGTAGGCTAAAAAGGCGTATGAATCACCGTTTTTACCCCCAATACCTTACACACCAAAGGAAGCTCTCTCTTTTCTGTGGAAAATAAATTGACTTAACATCAATACAGGAATTTAAGAATGGGTGCTAAAATGAGGTGCCGTAACATCTATCCTTCCTACCAAAAGCTCGGGTATCAAAAACTGCATGTTACCCACCCCAGAACAAAAATGAAGTACCTTACATTTCTGCCTAAATACACTGTAGTAGCGGGCAAAGTCGCTATAAACAAAAATTCAATATGCCAGACGAGCTCGGTTACTATAATGATTCCAATATATTTGTCGTATCTCTAGTGCCTTTAGAAATGTACTGTACTAATGCGTCACAAAAACGTAAAACCCTCGTGTGGAATAACTCTTGGCATCCTCCTACACGGTCTCGCAAACCCATTAAATTGCTTCTTGATAAAGAACAAGAGACATGTCACTCGGGGAAATAAATAAACTGGAGCAGCAAATTCAACATCTTAAGTCAACAACAGTGGTAGTAGCTGGGAAACGAATCCATACATTTTGTAAATTACTACTTACTATGGTGGATGGCAAAATTTGCGGTGCCATTATGTCATTGTCAACACAGACATGCTATATATGTGGCTGCACTCCAAAACACATTAAATATGTAGCATCTGCACTAACCTTCTGTGACGTCTCTGCCTTCAGTTTTGGCCTCTCCCTGTTGCAATGGATTAGGTTTTTTGAATACTTGCTACATATTTTGTACCGATTGGATAACAAAAAACGGCATGAAGAAAAGAACATCCTGGCTGCCAAGACGTATGTTACATATGAATTTAGATTGAAAATGGGACTATTAGTTGATTGTCCTATACGTAGGGGGGGACGTCAGTTTAAGTATCCTGAGTT
Organism: Clitarchus hookeri; assembly: GCA_002778355.1. Taxonomy (NCBI): domain Eukaryota; kingdom Metazoa; phylum Arthropoda; class Insecta; order Phasmatodea; family Phasmatidae; genus Clitarchus; species Clitarchus hookeri. The sequence continues at coordinate 154,900 of NQII01000534.1, read as the reverse complement.
ATCTGCATCCATCACAAGTGGAAATGAAGAACTGATAAGAAGATTTTCATCATTCTCCGCACCATATCCAGCAACTTACCAATTAATGTTGATATATTAAATTCATTTACATGTGATACAAGAGACCTTGTCACTATAGGCCACCTGAGTTATACAGGATGGTGGCTAGTAGTTTATATAGTTAAATTATTTAGGTGCAGACTAAGGACACCTGTGGTTATTGCGTTAGGGGTAAACAAATACTCGTATTTTACGTTATTTAACACACCAGGATTTTATTGATCTGAAGGTCACATAGTTATTTACACACACTGGCGAGACTGAGCCCCCCTGCAAGTCGTTTGCCTGAAGGGCTGGTGGGCTAAATACTATGCGTTGGGGAAGGTGGTTGAAGGGTGACGTTTCTCTACTTATCTGTGACTGCGGCTTTTGGAGAGTTGTCTTCGTTGGTATCTGAGGCATGGTGAGTTGGGTGGCCCTCGTTCAGGCCCTCGGACTGGCTCTCATTGGCGTGCTGTACTAAGTTGGCTTTTTCCTGCAGCTTTGACGGTCTCTCTCTGAAGTCCGGGATTGGTTTTCCCGTGACTTGAACTTTCCCTGCGACCCCGGCTGGCGTTCCTGGTTGGAGAGTGCGTCCTCCTCGTCCTACTTCCGGCTATCGCGTTTCTGCATTCCTCACCGCGGAAACTGCCACTACGTTTTTGGAAATGAACTCATAAGTTCTCGGTACTTTTAATGGGTTTGTCTCGGGAATTTACACATGAAGTTTTGGCTGTTCCTGGGTTCTCTCCTCGGTGACATTACTATTGACTGACTGACTGACTGACTGCTCGCCTCATCGCCATACGGCGCACGACTATGCCTTCTTGGGGAATGGCGCCACTCGGACTGGGGCTACCACTCGTTTCCGGGAATTTACTCATATTCTCGGCACTGTTCTCATCACAAGACTGATTACTCCCGTGTCTGATTCGGCTTCTCCCGTTTCGGCTGCATCTATCTCGCCTTGCGGCTGTACCACCGAACAACTTCCTTCTCGGTTGAACAACTGACTGGGAATAACGTATTGAACATTACTGCCTGGGCTGGGCCCGAACTCCAGCCCGGTGATACTACTGCCTCTCGCCTAACTGCCTTCTCTGTCTCGCATCGCGGCTGCTGAACAACTCCTCGTCCACAATTGATCACGACTGACTGACCACCACTTACTATCTGCTGACAACTGACCTTGTTCCCTCGCAGCTCCGGAATTTAACCCGCCTCCCGATATATTCAAATTGGCTGTCAGCAGTTTCTTCGAGAGCAAAATCGGGAATGCCCCTCTGTACCTAGCTTTTTTTTTTGGGTAGGATTTCATGTCTCGTCAGCGGCTCGCTCGCTCAAACTAGGATGGAGGGACGGGTGCGGCAAGCGTCTCGGGGGTTCCCGTGAGTTGTGTCTGCAGAGGGCTTATATCAGCTAATTTTCGGGACTTTCCCTGTTTTTCTCTCACTTCGGTTCTTCCCTGCATATCCTTATACCTCAGGACTTCCCCAGGGGTATTTCTCAGGTTGTGAATACAGCGTAATGCCTATCCCATGTACTCATCACGCGTCAACCTGTATTTACGGCTGTATCCATGGTATTACATGCCTGTCAGTGTACACAAAGTTCTCATTCATGATGGAGAGATAATAGCAACAGCCACGCAACCAATTGGAATGCTCAGTGAAGAGGCACAAGAGGCTAGACATAAGTATGTGAAGAGGTTCCGTGAAGGACATGCCCGAACATGTTCGCGTAAAGCAAACATGCAAGATATCCTCAATCTGCTTCTTTAACGTAGTACCCTGTAATATCTAGTATTACTCCCTTTCCCAACAAGAAACAAGAATATCTACCACAAGAGGTGAGAAATCTCTTGAAGGAACCTGAAATAGAAAAATTAAACAAAGGAGGCCCCAAGAAGAAGAGGAAGAAGAAGATGGTGACAAAAAGGAAAAGAACTAGAAATCTGGAGACAACACCGAGAAATAAGACTAAGGATGCAAAAAAATATTCAGGTACTTTTCTTACACCCAGTTTGTGTAATGCTAAAGCATAGTGTTTCCATCCACAAAGTTTTGATACCATCTTTCTGTTCAATTTGTATCTTAATTTACGTTATGCACCACTTAACCTTCACTCGTAGTAGGTTTGATACACTTCAAATGCAAATACACTCTCTCCGTGATTTTTCCCCGCTATATTTGCGATCTGTCTCACTGTGCAGTGGTGTGATTATGTCTCACTGTCTCAGATAATGTCACTCATGACTCAAGTGTCTTTATGCACACATGACATTGGCATTTCATCCCTGTGATGAGGTAGGCAAAATTCATGTCTCATTCCTATGATGATGTACAACAAAAGGCATCTGTTATATCTCCAGGATATTACTTTATAAACGTCCGGCAGAAACTGGCATGTATACCTGGCCGCCATAGTCATGCAACTGTCTGTCATTACTGGCTCACATTAAAGCTACTGCATGTGTCAAATGAATCCCACCTTCAGTTTTTATTACAACTATTTATACTTCCTGCTCTAAAACTAAAACACAGATTCATCAGTTTGGCTGTCTCAGAACTCTCACTGATCTAGGCATTGCAGACCTGGTGTATGGTTATTAACATTTCAAAGCCTCTCAGCTATCTGAGGAAAATCCTTGAAATCTTCTGTCTCTTCAGCATCCATATGCATTTTCACTGGTGATTCAAGACTCCTTTCCTTTGCTTCATTTTGCCCTTTTCTGCTGGGATCTCCTCCTGTGCAACTTCTCCACTATCTGGGGGTATTTTTCTTATTCTGTGCTGCTGGCAGAGGATTAAGAATCCCTATGACACCTGCTTGAGCCAAAATCTGCCTTGGAGGGAGCTTCTTGGCTTCTTACAAAGACTGTCTCAACTCTTGTCCAACTGGTTCCTTCTTTTTGTAGTAGCATCTAAAAACTGCCCTGTCTCTGGAATACACCTGCCATCTGCCTTCTTAAAGCTGAGGTTTCCTCCTTATATGGTTTGCATGAACCAATCTGATCCCTTTTGTTTTTACTAGTTAAGCAACAGCACTTGTTACTTTTTTCACTGCATTTTTTCCAGTCATTATCCTTCCCTGTTATCAATTTAATCTAAATTTCCTCCTCCACATTGAAGACCCTGCTATCGCCTCAATTTTTGTCTATGTGAAATTTAATGTGATCCTCCTGGAGTTCCATGGACTGCAACAAGGATGACTTTAGCAAAGTAAGTATAAAATGGGGCTTCCCATTCATTAATAGCTCTGAAGGGGATTTTTGTGTCACAGAGCAAGGCATGTTCCAGTATACAAATACAACTGCATGTAATTGGTGTTGCACTGTCCTGTTTTGGTGTTATCCCTCAGCTAACTGTTTTAACATGGCTACCTTGATTGTTTGCACTTGTCTTTCTGCAGCTATATTTGACTGGGGGTGGTATGGAGGAATTTTCATGTGGTGTACACAATTCAAAGTCACAAATTTATCAAACTCCTTTGGTTGAAAAGGTAGTCATTGCCTGTGACTACAACTTCTGCTAGCCCAAATTGTGCAAGCAATGTACATAATCTAGCCACAGTATGACATGCAGTTGTAGAGTGCATTATCAATACTACCATTCATTTTGAAATATTCACTATTACCAAAAACTTTTACTTACACTGCTTAGTAAGATTCATGTGTGTGTATGCCATCTGAGACCTAGCCAACTTCAAGGATGAAGTGGGATTAGCTGTGCTGACTTCTGTGCAATCTGACAATTTTCACATTGTTGCACTCTCTCTTTGACATGTGTCGTGTGTGTCCATACTTTGCCATCATACATAGTTTCTATCCAGCATCTTCATCCGTGCGATTTTTAGATGTTTTTTTAGTGTTACAAATCTGTTTCCCCAAAACACTCTCTTGCTCTACAGAAAACTCTAGTTTCCAAGAAGCAAATGGCTTCAACTCCTGTTCTACAAACTCATTCCACCTACGCAAAACCAGATTGAGAACTTCCGCAAGCACAACCCCATTGCCACCAATTTTCTCCAGGCCTTCCTCTACAATAGGTCTTGGCAATCTTGACAAGTCATCTGCATTCCCTGTGCGTCTTTTTTTATTGTATTTTATACAGATGTGCTTACAAAAATGGCACCCTACTGCTGCAATCACTGGAGTCACATTTTCCATTCATTCATATGCATTGCTGTGAAGGTATCAGCCCTGCAATGTATATCAACATCATATTTTTGCAGGTGCTGTTGTTCCCAATGGGATATTTGACCTTTGGGGTTCTTGAAATTTAGTAGCTAGCGTAATGAAGCATGATCAGTTCTCAGGATAAAGTGTCTGCCATAAAGGTATAGGTGAGAGTGTGCAATTGCCTTCACCATAGCCAGCAATACGCGCACTGCATGTCATACAACCATTTTTCTCAGGCTTGTCTAATACCTTACTGAAGTATTCCAGTTGTCTTTCCCTTCTATCCTGAATCTGAGATAGTAAAGCCCCAATTCCTATATCAATAGCATCAGTATCCAGAATGAAAGTAACCCTCCACTAGATAGTTACTTATTCCTCACTTAATAGTTACACATATACACAGAGGTGACAAAAGTCATGGGATAGCAATATGTAAATATACAGATGGCAGTAGTATCGCTAACAAAATGTATAAATGGGCAGTGCATTGGTTGGGCTTTCATTTGCATTCAAATGATTCATGTGAAAAGGTTTCTGACGTGATTATGGCCGCACGACGGGAATTAACAGACTTTGAACGGGGACTGGTAGTTGGAGCTAGACGCATGGGACATTCCATTTCAGAAATGGTTAAGGAATTAAACATTCCGAGATCCACAGTGTCAAGAGTGTGCCGAGAATACCTACTTTCAGGCATAACCTCCCACCATGGACAACGCAGTGGCTGACTGGCTGCACTTAATGACCAAGACCAATGACGTGTAAGCAGAATGGTCAGTGATAACAGAAAAGCAAGAATCAATGTGGGACGTACGCTATGCCAGCAGAAGACCGACTCGAGTGCCTTTACTAACACCACAACATGGCCTGCAGCGCCTCTCCTGGGCTCGTGACCATATCGGTTGGACCCTAGACGACTGGAAAACCGTGGCTTGGTCAGATGAGTCCCGATTTCAATTGGTAAGAGCTAATGGTAGCGTTCGAGTGTGGCGCAGACCCCACGAATCCATGGACCCAAGTTGTCAACAATGAACTGTGAAAGCTGGTGGTGGCTCTATAATGGTGTGGGCTGTTTTTACATGGAATGGACTGGGTCATCTGGTTCAACTGAACAGATCATTGACTGGAAAGGGTTATGTTCAGCTACTTGCAGCCATTCATGGACTTCATGTACCCAAAAAAAAAAAAATGGAATTTTTATGGATGACAATGCGCCATGTCACCGGGCTACAACGGTTCGCGATTGGTTTGAAGTACATTCTGGACAATTCCAGCGAATGATTTGGCCACCAAGATCGCCCGACATGAATCCCATCAAACATTTATGGGACATAATCGAGAAGTCAGTTTGTGCACAAACTCCTGCACCGGCAACACTTTCACAATTATGGACGTCTATAGAGGCAGCATGGCTCAATATTTCTGCCAGGGACTTGCAAAGACTTGTTGAGTCCATGCCACGTCGAGTTGCTGCACTTAGCCGGGCAAAAGGAGGTCCGACACAATATTAAGAGGTATCCCATGACTTTTGTCGCCTCAGTGTATGATCAAAATGCCCCATTGCCATACATTACCATCATTCCATATGCTGCCATTCATGCATCCTGTACTACTTTGTCACAGTCAAACTGGTCAGTCTCTCTACTCTCCAGATGGTTGTAGACCGTATTTTCTCGTCACTGCATCGTCACGTGTTGTTCCGATAGTTCCACACACCTGTCGCTAATGGCCAGACAAGACTCTTGAGACAGTAGCACACCGCGACTTACATAGCTCAGCTGGCCAGGCCTAGAAGATTCTTTGCATCTTGAGTTGCGCTGAAAGCATGGCCATGAACAGAAAATTTGTGCAATGACTACACAAGTCATTAAATCTTCCAAGGACGGGAGTGGCATCAGTCCCAATAGCCTTAGCACAGCACATGGCATGTGATAAGTGTTAAAGCAGATTGTTTGCAACTCTGCCTTCCCTTCTCCAGTTATCATAATGTCAATATGTGCCTGAAGTAGGGAGGGGCACAAAAGCCATGTGGCCATATGTACAAGTATTTTTGCTGCCTACTATGACTGTTTATCTATGCTGCAAAAACTCAACATGAAGCAGACCTTGCACATCCCAGAAAACAATGACCATGAATTTTTAAACCAAGAGTGACCTAATAAACTTCCATTTCATTGAAGACCATTTGGTTTAATTCTGTATTACGAAAAAAGAAACCTAAATAAAGAACAAAATTTTCTAATCATGTTTAACATGTGTAATGGCGCACCCATGTTTCACCATCGGTTATGGTGGTTCCTTGGTATGCATTTCTTCTTCATTGAAGTGCTACAGATTGATAAAGTGGAAAAATGAACACATCTGTGAAACATTTTGGCATCCAATATGCACACACTTTTGACATAGTGGTGAGCAATGCTGTATGAAAGGCCTACATTGTTACCAATAACATATACTGTCAGTTGTTGATCCTCTTGAATCAATTCATCAATCCTGACTGTAATTATGGGAGTGGTTGCAGTGACTGGTCTCCTGTTGAGATGTTCACTGCTAACATTCTTTCTTCTGCTGACAAACTCACTGCAACATTTTTTCAGGGAAATTTACTGTAAAATATTCTCATGTGTTGCACACTTTCTGCTCACCTACCACAAAACTCTTTTAACACTCGCAGGGCTGCAAGCAAGGAGGGGCCCACCAGGCCTGAGTCCCCCCCTCCTCCACCGTCGAAATGTTTGACCTTACACTAGATAGAATTGAAATTTTTTATTAATACTATATTGTTAAAATTTTTCTGCTTCGGCGACATTATTTTCTAGCCCGCTCAGTTTCCTCTTTTACCTATGATTTTTGCAACATGATGCACAATTTACTGTGCCTAAACCTGCAATAATCACCCCGAACTTTATATNGCATGGACTCGACTAATGTCTGAAGGTATGTAGGAGGCAATTCACACCATGAATCCTGCAGGGCAGTCCACGAATCAATAGGAGTGCGAGGCGGTGAAGATCTCTTCTGAACAGCACGTTGCAAAGCATCCCATATATGCTCAATAATGTTCATGTCTGGTGATTTAGGTGGCCAATGGAAGTGTCTAAAGTCAGAAGAGTGTTCCTGGAGCCACTCTGTAGCAACTCTCGACATGTCGGGTGTCGCATTGTCCTGCTGGAATTGTCCATGTCCGTTGGAATGCGCAATGGACATGAATGGGTGCAGGTGATCGGACAGGATGCATACGTATCTGTCACCTGTCTGAGTCGTATCTAGACGAATGAGGGGTCCCATTTCACGTCAACTGCACACGTCCCATACCATGACAGAGCCTCCACCAGCTAGAACAGTCCCCCATTGACATGTAGGGTCCATGGATTCATGAGGATGTCTCCATACCCGTTCACATCCATCCGCCCGATACAATTGGAAACAAGACTCATCAGACCAGGCAAAGTGTTTCCAGTCATCAGCAGTCCAATGGCGGTGTTGGCGGGCCCAGGCGAGGCGTAAAGCTTTGTGTCATGCAGTCAACAACGGTACACGAGTGGGCCTTCGGCTCCAAAAGCCCATATCAATAATGGTTCGTTGAATAGTTCGCACGCTAACACTTACTGATGCCCCAGCATTGAAATCTGCGCCAATTTGAGAAAGGGTTGCACGTCTGTCACGTTTAATAATTCTTGTCAGTCGTCGTTTGTCCCGTTCTTTCACAATCTTTTTCCGGCCGCAGCTATGTCGAAGATTTGATGTTTTGCCGGATTCCTGATATTCACGGTATACTCGTGAAATGGTCGTACGCGAAAATACAAATGTTATCGCTACCTCTGAGATGATATGTCCCATCTCTCATGCGCCGACTATAACACCACGTTCAAAATCACTTAAATCTTGATAACCTGTCATTGTAGCAGCGGCAAACGATCTAGCAACTTAGCCAGACGCTTGTTGTCTTATATAGGCGCTGCCGACTGCATTGCGTTACTCTGATTGGTTCCATACTTCTGTTTTTTGCATATGCACGCCTATACCAGGTTTTTTGACTCTCCAGTGTATATATATATATATATATATATATGACTTTCACACTTCGCATGCCAATACAGCAAGGCAGCCCAGGTGTCGACATGGTGAGCATGGAGCGACCTACTCAGGCTACAGGAATTTTCTCTCCCTCACAGTTTTCCTTCTTTTTTTCAAGCTCCTTCCCATGACTGTACCCTGGCACTAGAGTCTCCCCAGGAGATTGCTTTGTTTACATGTCTATAAAGCTAAACTGCGAGAGAATGAGAGAGAAATCCATGAAGAATTTTAAGCTGCTCCAAGTGAAAAATTCATTTATGCTTTTAAAGGAGACAAGTGTACTAGCCATTGTGTTTTGGAATGTAAACACAGAACACAAGTTACCGTATACGATAAACTGTTTTAGAATTCAGTGCTGTTAACTTTTGACATTTAAATGATTTAGAATATTAATTGAATAGGTTGGTGATAACGTAAAAATGAGTGAAAAGGAGAAGACTAGAAAAAGACAGTTGTCTGACTGAACTGTTTGTGAAATAGCAAAAAACAACAGAATTTCCTGCAATGGAAGAATCTAATGTCCAACATGCACAGACAACTACATTGTCAGTACTGACAAGTGCTAGTACAGAGGTCCAGAAACAACAACACACCGATGCTGCACAATTAGAAGAACAGTCAAGCAAATTTCATCACCTTGACATTGGCAACTATGTTGGAAAGCATAATATTCCTGACAGCATGAAGTTTGATTTCTTGATTAACTACTGGAAACCTGGCAAAAAATACAAATTCCCAGCTGAAATCCAATGAGCAAAGAAAAGGTATGGTTTTAATTTAAATACTTTCAGTTGAAATGCATTTTTAGCCAGAGCCAATTACATGTATTATTAATTGTTATTAGTGTGGCTTTACATCTTGCTCATGGCGTGGTCATTAGTGTCAGAAACATAGAATAGCACAATTCAGGGATATAAGTAGGGGAGGGAATCTACCTTGGCTTTTAGTAAGGAACCATACCAGCATTAGCCTGGAGTGTTTTCAGGAAACCATGGAAAAGCTAAATCAGAATGGAAGGACTGGAAATTGAAAACACGTCCCTGAATGCAACTTTAGTGTTTTATAAGTTCGCCACATTGCTGTCTCATACATTAATAAATTTAATTTACAAATATTAACATCACTGCCATAGCTTGCATTAACTTTGTTAAATTACCAAATAGACACACATAATTTAGATAGACTAATTCTTAATATTAGAATCAAGTCACTATGAGAGAAACAGAATACAAATTTTCAATATGAAACTCATTTATTTGCAAGTACTTCCAGCTTTCATGGATATGTTCCCTTGGTTGTCGTAGAGTCCTGTTAAGGATAGTGCCTTTTGCATAAAGTGCATTATGTTTGCAAAAGAAACCGCTGGTAAAGGAGGACACCAGAAACAGGATACTTTAGTTACAACACCACTCTGCAAATACAAGCATGCCCTAGAAGTGCTAAGAGCTCACCAGTCTGAGAATGGCTTCCACAACAAGTTGACGTTCGTTTTTCAGCTTTTGTTCTATAAAATTGAAGCTGCAGTGATGTAAAGCTACAATTTATCAATACGAAAATAAGATATTTTTATTAAATTTTTTAGTAATAATGATTTGACACAATTGCGACCCCTCATCATCATTATATTTTTTGAAGGTGGAAGTTGACGCCACAAATTTCTTTTATTACTCTCAGAACCAAGATCGCAATGTCGTCAACAGGCTCAACAGTGGACACGAACAACAGGTTGAAGAGAATCGAAAGAGGTGTGTTACAGCTTCAAAATTTTATTGTATTTCTAATTTATTGCTTTGATAACTTAAAATTCATAAATTAGTACCTGAGGGACTGATATACTTATTCATAATTTACTGCTAACGAATAATGCTCAGGTAGACGTATCAATAACAATTTGTATTTATTGACTGATAATTGCTTTTCAACATCCTCACTTTTATTGGAGTCTAATTGGCTTCACATATTGTGAAGATCAAATTACCAGATTTAAATTCATTACATTTTAAAGCTATTATGTGAATTTATATAGCCCAAATTAGTTTCATTTTAGTATCTGGTAACTGCAATAAAGATATAACAGAATAAAACTCCATGTGGAAATACTGAACATATCATGAACAATTGGAAATATGACTGCAAGATGAGACATCTGACAATGATAGAAACTTTCCTTCTCACATCAGGTGAGAAAACTGTTTTTGAATTTGTTCACCCGAATGATTTTTTGCAATTTAAAGTTATTCATGAGTCTATGATAAGGAAGGTTAGCTAATATTTTGAACTATATAAAAGGAAACCTTTTGTAAATTAAATGATTATATGTATATAAAATATTGTTTCAAAACAGAAAATCTGAGATGTGAAAAGGTTGAAAATGAGCCTATTAGTTTATTATTAAGAAATGCATAGGAACCACAGTTGTGATGTGGTCTGAATACTTACCTCTTACCACGACAAACAAGGTTCAATTCCCAATGGAGTAGACCGGAATTGATGCTGTTGGTCAATGTTTTTTCTCAGAGCACACCAGTGCTTTCCACAATTGCATGCTGTTACTGTTCCATTTTCATCTCATTTCATCAAGTGTGAATTAAGGTGGGGGCGCACACCCCCTTCTCAGACTTTTTAAGGAAAAACAGAATTTTATATTCAATCTACTATGGGGTGAGAAAGACTTAATGGTTTAGCTGCACTTCTCATTCACTGAGAAATTTCTGTGGATCAAGTTGTTAAGTTTGCGAGGAAACACACTAGGAGTGTGAGAATAATTTTTTTCAAGCAACAAGTTCATTTCACACTTTCATGTGTATTTTCCTTAAAATAATTTTTTCTACAACATAGGATGATAACGATCTTAAAATATACTGTCATGCTTTTCAAAAGTAAATGTTTTACTCGTATTTACATGTAAATAAAACTATAATAATTCATTTAAAAAGGTATTTTTATTTTTCATATTATGGCTAGGTCAAGATTTGTACATTGTGGACGAGTATATCTGTGCCCTCCCTTATACAACTTCTAAATTCAAGCCTGCATTTCATCCCACCTCAGCTGTTAGGCACCGCCAATATATCTCTCTTAATAAGTGCAATAACTAGAATACACGGTTACATCTATTTGATTTACTGTATATAAAGCATGTATCAAAATTATTCATCCAATTTCACAATGCTATAACTTACATGCATGCTCATAAAACCCTCGGGTAAATTAAAAAACAAGTATAAGAATACAAAGTTTTAATGTACCTTTTTCACAAATGTTCAATGTTCCCTCCACAGGATGCACGGTATACATCTAAACTGTAATCAAACTCATTCCATACTCGTGCGAGCATGTCAGGTGTTACTGCAGCCACTGCTGTTGCAATATGGCATCGCAGTTCGCCCACAGTTAGTTTGACCACAGTTGTTGGAAGGGGAGGCATGTAGACTGACTTTCACAAACCCCCAAAAGAAAAAATCACATACGCTGAGATCAGGCGACCTTGGAGGCCAGTTGTGCAATGCGCGATCCATAAGCCCCTTACAGCCGATCCATTGTTCAGGAAGCTTGTTCAGAAATTCTCTGACATGCAGGTGCCAGTGGGGTGGTGGGCCACCATGTTGAAAAACGAAATTATTGGAATGTTCTCGTAATTGTGGAAAGAGTCAGATCTCCAACGTATCCAGATATGACATTCCCGAAACTGTTTTCTTCTACAAAAAAGAACAGACCGTAAACCTGCTCTCGGAAAATAGCGCAAAACACATTCAGCTCTGGAAAACATCTCTCATGCTCGACTATGGTATCTGGCTACTGTGTTCCCAATATTCATACATTGTGGCGGTGCACTTAAATAGAACGTGGCATCATCCCTAAACACCAAACATGAACAAAAGTTTTCATTGTCTATCGCCATGTACAGAATGAATTCACAAATCTAAGACGTCGTTTATCACCATCACGAAGAACTTGTAGCACTTGAATCCTGTATGGTTTGAAAAAAAATCGTTGCTGCAAAACATGCCAAACCGTTGTAAGGAAGATGGCCAGCTCTCAGCTGCTACGACAAGTGGACTTACGTGGACTCCGTACAAAACTCTGCCGGATGAGCTCTGCATCTTGTTCAGGCACACTGCAGCAACCTGTGGACTTCCCCTTACATAAACAACCGATCACTTGAAACTACTTGTGCCACCATTGGATGCTCTGAGCAGTAGGTCGTCACGCTGCACAGTTATAACATACTCACACTTGTTGTAAATAAGAATGCAAAATGCTTTTTGTTGCTGTGTTATCATCCCAATGCATACTGAACAAGCATGCTAGCAGCACCAGCTATAGCACCACCAGGGTGACACCTACTGGCAACCACGTGAACTGGCGACGTACAACATGCGCCGAGGGAAACTTTACATTTCAATGTGTACTTAATTTGTTGCGAGATCCTATCTTCATTCATGTAAAAGTTATAGCCTTGTGAAATCGGATGATTCTTTAAGTTACAAGCTTTGCACATGTATGTATTTATATATAATTGAATAATTACCTAAAGATATTATATATATTTAAAATTAGTTTTGGATTTCAGAATTGCAATTTTTTCTTCACATTAACACACTATTGTAATTAAGTGAAAAGTTAATTGTTATGTATCTTATTTCAGTTACTATTTTATTTTACCATTCCACGTTTGTCTTTGACAGATTTCGAATTGATGCAAGAGATTTTGATCTGCGGTTTCATCTGGATACAGCTCCTAGAAATGCTGTATACTTGAGTTGGCGAACACAGAACGAGGTCATTTCAGCATGTGGTACATATATTACTCAAGAAACAGCTGCTGAAGTAAGAGCAGCAAAATTCTTCTCTGTCTTAGCTGATGAAACTCAAGGTATTTCATGGAAGGATCAGTTCTCCATTGTGGTGCGCTTTACAAAGGACAATAAACTCATTGAAAGGTTTTCGACAGTTTTTGAAGTGACTGATTGCACTGGGTATGAGAGCTGCAATGCAATGAGTGGTCAGTTTGAGGGAGTCCAAGAAGAAGTGAAAAACAGGTGTCCACTTGCACTGTACTTCATATGTTCAAACCATGTTTTCAATCTTGTGGTAGTCCACAGTTGTGACATTCCTCAAATTTGTAATGCAGTCGGAACCATGAAGACTGCATGCAGTTTCCTCTCAAGCAACAACGTCATCGAAATGTTGCCCGAAGTCACCACGAAACATGCCAAGCCATATTACACTACCAGGTTCATTGAAAATCACTCTGGGGTGGTTAAATTCCTTAATCTCTTAAAACCAATTCTTGCCTCACTGGAGGAGGTTACTAGCAGAGTATGTTCAGAGAGTTTGTCATATGCAAGTGAACTGTTAGCTGCAATCTGCAAGTGTGATTTTGACACTGCCCTGCTTGTAACTGAATCATTTGCTTCACTTCTGCTCCCAATATGCATTGAGTTGCAGTCTCCACAACTTGACATTTTTGAGGCAGTAACACAGATAAGGAAGTTAATTTGCAGCATTTTTCTCTTGCTCACTTGTAGTACTTGAGTTTATGGCTTTAAAGTTTAACTAGCATAACTGACTTACTGTTTATAGATGAAGTAGCAAAAATTGATTTTTCTATAGTAGAAGTAGTAAAATATAAAATAATATTACGTTATTCCATCGCAATATTTGCCAAAACACTTGCATGGTATTTTTTAACTTGGATATTTAAATGTGTGTCAGAACCTAAGAATTTCTGAAACTTATGTAAATGGTTATTTATAATCTGAGATGATTAGCATTCGCCAGAAATCTACATGATGAATGCTTATAGATTCATGTTACATAAAAGGGTTTGGAATCTCATTCCAGGTTGGAGATGAACATCAAAATACTTGCAAGAAAACAAGCGAATGCTGTTGAGTTCCACCAGCTCTTTCGAAATATTGCTGAGTTCTGTGAAGAACTTGATGTCAAAATTTGAACACCATGCTTTGCTGGAAGACAGTAACATCACGACAACATTTCTCACTCAACACCCAAGGAATACTTTCGCCTCACAATATATATCCCTTGTATTGAGATGCTGTACAACGAACTATCAGCACTTTTGCCAAGACATCAGAATGAATGTCTTAGGCTGCAATACCTTGTACCACATTTCATCACGAGTGCTAATTTCTCCAATATACAGTCAGTTTTTGTATCTATAGCTATGACCTTTTAGGTTCAGAAAGTGTTGTGAAAGGAGAATTTGAAAGGTGGAAGAAAAAAAGGGAAAATGTTGACATGAGCAACAGCCCTAAGAATGCAATTGAAGCCTTACAAAAGTGCCCAGGGAACTTTTTCCCAAATATTAGAAGAATTCTTAAAATATTTTCTGTCCATGTGATAACCTGCAGTTGTGAGCAAAGTTTCAGCTGCCTGCAATATCTGAAAACCTATTTACCCTCAAAAATGACAAAAAGAAAGGCTGAGGAATGGCACATTTAGCTATCAATTAACATATTAGTGTGAACCTTGATGATTTAATTGACATTTTTACACGGTCCAAGGTGACGACTTCACAGTGTAAAATACCTACTTTTCACCCCCCCCCCCCAAAACAAACTAAAATTTTGCATTTGTGTATTAGAAAGTACAAAATTGTTATTGTATTTCAATGCCGGGTGTAACTAAACCTAGTAATAAAGCCTTCTTAATAATATAGTACCAAAATTTGTATTATATAAAATTAACTCTGAGTTTCGGATCCCCTCCAGAAAAATTTACTGTGTGCGGGTCTGAACATTTGCCTGTGGTTTGCGCTGGGAGGGTTGTGTTGTCAGATCATGAACAGTGTGTAAATGCATAAATAAACTTAAATTCCTGAACACCAAAAGAAATATTACTGAGGAAATCTTATTTATTGATCCACTTTCAAAACATTAAACAATTGAAAGTTTCCCTAAAAATGCTAATATATTTAACTTTCTGCGGGTGAATATAATGTAAATCACTCGTGCATGACTAAGAGCATCATGCAAGTTTGATTACAGAAATATGTCATTTATAAAATAACCCTTAACTTTAAAATTAAAGAAATGTACACAGGTGGCTTGACAGAAATGTACAGAAACTTTGAAGAACTATTGTTAATGTGATGCAATATAAAAAGGTATTGAAAATAAACATTTCAAAACAGCATATAACAAACCTTTTCATTTGTTTCAATATTAAAAATGAAAACTGACAATTTCATTTACAAATATACCAGAAATTGCAAATAGAGTTTAATGTAAATAATGATGACAAATTTTTTGTGAATAACAATCTAAAGGAATGTTTCATTCTCATAAAACATATTTTTATAATAAATTTTATTTTTTATTTACTGTTTATTATGCTGTGGTGTTTAATGCTTAATAAACAAAAAATATGATTTTATCACATTGCTTAAATAGCTATTTTTAAAGGCTATTCACGGTAAAGTGAGAACTTTTTAAGGCCCTGCTAAATTTTTCCTTTCAGCCAACTTATATTTTTCCACCACTTTTTAATATAAACATTGCCATGTGACTAATAAACACAGTGTATATATACATAACACCACTCTCAAAAGTAAACGTCCGAGGCTACAGTAAATATATTTATTTGTGACTAATACCTGTTGTGAGGGCCTTAAAAAGTTCTCACTGTACCGTGAATAGTCTATACATAAGCGACCATATAAAAGTATAAGCATGAACTGAGTGATATTTGGGGAAAGTATTATATACAATACTTACCTTATTAATGCCTGAACCATTTCAGAACATGTAGTTGGAGAAGTGGCCATAACCACAATAGGTTCTGCTGTCAGTACTAACTCCCAAAGAAGATGAATGTGAGAAATTACAGGAGCAAAGAATTTGAAGATGTTTGCTTCACACAGTGATGGTAAAACATTAAGTGAGAGACTTGTATATGCCCTTGCTGAAACGCAGTGCTTATCTGCTGAACTGGGAGACACTTGAACACTTGTCTTACTAATCTGGCCTGGAATATGTACCTAAAGAGGTAGATAAAACATTTCGTAAAACATATTTACACTGGATGGCCCACATCTTTAACATTAATGCTATAAACATTATGCTAGTTAAGCTTATGTACAGAGTGTCCCAACATTCCATGGCCTACCTGGGTGAATCCTGGATGAAAGATAAAAATCTCAGGGACAAAATTCAGTCATATTAAATTTTACTTAAACAATCTCCCAACCCTACCCAGTAGATAGAATATGGCTACACAAACTTTACTCTTATTTGTTCAATAATACCATACTGTTTAAACATCACTTTATTACACTAATATTCCTAGTCTTGTTGCATTAATTTTTTGTTTGATATTTTTGTGGAAACAACTGATTATTTAAATTTATTTTTGGATTATTTATAAGGTACTTTTTACACACTGCAGCCGAAACTATGACACCAAGTTAGATAATAAGATATAAAGAAAAAGACACAAAGTAACTGCATATACTCAATCACAGTGTTGCCACACCATGCATGCAAAATTACATGGTGTGCACAGTGAGCAACAGCCTGTACCATTAAAATTGGACTAAAAAAATGTTCTAAATGTAAAACATACCAAAACCAACATTTTATCGATGAATGCTTGACAGCTATTTCCTTATTTCAGCAATGCAAAGTATTTATTTGTTTAATGAGTTCCAAAGACAAAATCAAGCCAAAACTTAACAAAACAATACTAAAAAGTTGATTCATTGTTAAATTATGAAGAGGCCCTTTGACATGAAACACATATATGGTCAAGCATTCCTTACATACACAGTCTACATTCTAAGCAGAAATCGTATAAGTCCACTTTTGTTGGTTGCTTGCTTTGCACAAAAAAATTAAATGGCACTTAAATTCTTTTCCATCTTCATACACATACAAATATAAACTATAAAAAGGGGAATCATCTACCATAAGAAAAACTAAAAATGTTGAGTATACCAAATGTACATAGGGTTTTTGAACTACTTGGGTATGTTCCTGCTTTCAAATAAAGGCTGATAAGCTACTGAGACCAATGAGAACATCTGAGTAAACAGTTTTACAAAGGTAACTAGCTTACTGTATAGGTTCAATATCAACCAAAATATAATTTACAACAGTAACAATAAAATTAATAAATTAATTTAATACAGTAATTTTATACCAAGGTGGATGAGGTGGGGGAGGAGAATTATTATGATGAGAATAAGAATGAAAGATGATAAGGAGGATGAGCAGCATGCTGAGGATGAAGAAGAGGAGGATGAAGAAGAGGATGTAGAGGAGGAAGAAGATGATAAGGAGGAAGAGGATGATGGTAACGAATATGAGGAGGAGGAGGCAGATGAGAATGATTAGGATGAAGATGAGAATAAGGAGGATGAGACAGATAAGTATGATTAGGATGAGTATGATTAGGAGGATGACGATGATGAGGAGAAGGATGATAAATAGGACGACAGTAGGATGACGATGAAGAGGAGGATGACAGAGTAGGATGAGGATGACAGAGTAGGATGAGGATGGTGATGAGGAAGAGGGTGGTGATGAGGAAGAGGGTGGTGATGAGGAAGAGGGTGGTGATGAGGAAGAGGGTGGTGATGAGGATGAGGGTAGTGATGAGGATGAGGGTAGTGATGAGGATGAGGGTAGTGATGAGGATGAGGGTAGTGATGAGGAAGAGGGTGGTGATGAGGAAGAGGGTGAGGATGAGGGTAGTGATGAGGATGAGGGTGGTGATGAGGATGGTGATGAGGATGAGGGTAGTGATGAGGATGAGGGTGGTGATGAGGGTGGTGATGAGGATGAGGGTAGTGATGAGGATGAGGGTGGTGATGAGGGTGGTGATGAGGATGAGGGTAGTGATGAGGATGAGGGTGGTGATGAGGATGGTGATGAGGATGAGGGTAGTGATGAGGATGAGGGTAGTGATGAGGATGAGGGTAATGATTATGAGGATGTTGAGGTTGAGGATGATGAGAATGAAGATGGGGTTGTGAGAGGAGGGTGAGGGATGGGGAGGCATAGGGGAGGGAAGTGTAGGAGGGATGGTAGGAATGGAAGAGGGGAGGAAGAGGGGGTTATTTCACTTTTCTAGTTGAGTGTGTGATGAAAGGAGCTGCAGCTGGAACAGGGAAACCCAAACATTTGTTGTTGTACCTCCTCCCCCAGCTATTAACCCAGTCTTGGCGAACACCCAGCAACACCCGGAGAACAACATTAGTGTATATGAAATGGTAGGTGTAGGGAGAAAAAAACAATGGGTAAAGTCATGAAGGAGAAGGGGGATCCCATTTAAAGTGCGAAGTGATAGTGTGACATCACAAATAGTTACCATGGTGCCCAAGCACCACGTAATGTCAATAATCTCCAACCCCTCAAGCTGGCCCTCTAAGCCAGAGCTATTTCAAACACTTAATTTTCAGAACTATAATTAATGCCAAAGAGAGGCAATTCGATTTCATAATAATTTTGGCATAATAATTCTTGTTCTACTGTTCAACATTAATTGTAATTAAAGGGTTTTGTGTAATGATAGGAGGGATACCTCCTGAGGTTACCTTCCGGCCACCATGTTATAAGTCATAAAGTAGCCATGATGAGGGACAGGCGTGTGCCCCGTGGCGGCTTGCACCTTGTACAAGTAACCGATTTCGTACGGCTGTTCTTTGTTTAATTTTTACTGGAACCTTTTTCTTTGCTCCTACAAGTGCCCTCACCCTGCGTGGACCCTATTATTTGGTCGTGACGCTGTGCGTGAGCTCATGATGAGAGGCAAGCACTCTAGCTGCTGCATCACTGTGGTCATCTTTATGTTGTGCTGAAGAATAGGTAATGAACCTGGGAGCTGTTTTCATAGACAGCCTGAACTGATGTCAAAATATTAATAATTTTGCAAGTTACGGTAGGTCTTCTGATATGATTAATCTCTCTTGCATCCTGATGGTTTTTTTTGTGGATAAAGAGCTTTATACTTGGTCAGTGGCAGCTATAAATATTGCTGCACGTGGGGTAATTTGTAAGGAAATAATTTTTTTTCAGCAGAACATGGTTAAAAATGTACTTATTTTCAACTTGTGAGTAAATTATTTTAATGCTGGGCATCTATTCCTTGGCAGGGAAGTGCTCAGGATTGCTAGTGAGATTTATCACATAACATGGGGTGGGGTGGTGGCCTTTACTTTCTTTTGGGTCATTCAAACCATGATTACTTTAACGAAAGCTGCATTATCACATATTTAATCTACAAAATAATTTTTTGCCAAAACAAATTTTAAAAAATTTATCTTTCACAGAGGGAGTGAGCTTGTTGATTTGGGACCCTAGGTGACTAACATGATAACATTGCAATAAGCTCTTTTGCTTATGGTCATATTTCCCTAGAGTTATTTATGTGACAGGCTGCTAGGATTCTTGCTAGAAATTCATATTAATACTTTACAGGTGCCTCATTGAAAAGAATTTTCCCATGAACCAATAAGTAAAATCAAGTAGGGTCAGATAATGTGTATATACTAATCAAAAGAAATAGGAGCTCCTTTTATCCATTTTTTAAAGAACCTCTATTTATGGTATTGATGGGCACTATTTGCAAAATGAGCTGTCGTTCCACTGTGTTGAATACACATGCATCAACAAACATCTCAAACATCTAGTGGGGCATGATTTAGTAACTCAGGTAGTGCGTGTCTAAAAAAACACAATGTACATTGCTGCAGTTAAGTGGGGTAAAAGAAGATAAAGGTCTATTAAGTAATCATGGACTATGACTGCTTGCTCATATATTTACTGTAAATCTTACTTGATGGCTCCTCACAACTCTAGCAGCCATACATAATTAATCCAACTATTAAGCTCCACACTTTTTCCTGAAACAGGCTTCACTAATGAAAAGTATATAAAAAAGAAAGGGTGGATCATAAAGAGCTGCAGTGCCCACTGATTGAACACAACGTGAGGTGCATAGTTGACAGGGCTCAAGGCATATACACTGAAGAGCCAAAAAAACTGGTATAGGCATACGTATGCAAATAACAGAGGTATGGAACCAATAAGAGTAACGCAATACGGTCGGCTACTGCTGCTACAATGGCAGGTTATCAAGATTTAAGTGAGTTTGAACGTGGTGTTATAGTCGGCGCACAGATGGGACATAGCTTCTCCGAGGTAGCGATAACATTTGGATGATCGCGTACGACCATTTCACGAGTGTACCGTGAATATCGGGAATACGGTAAAACATCACATCTTCAACATCGCTGCGGCTGGAAAAAAGATTGTGAAAGAACAGGACAAACGACGACTGATGAGAATCATTAAACGTGACAGACATGCAACCCTTTCTCAAATTGGCGCAGATTGGATTTGTGGACTGCCCTGCAGGATTCATGGTGTGAATTGCCTCCTGCATACCTTCAGACATTAGCCGAGTCTATGCCACGTCGTCTTGCGGCACTTCTGCGTGCTCGGGGGCCCTACACAATATTAGGCAGGTATACCAGTTTTTTTTGCTCTTCAGTGTATTTTGTATGGATGGCAAGGGTTTAACTGCTGTTTATATAGTGCCTTCCAAACAATATTGTTCACTACAACAATTTTATGTGCTATTGCTTGGGTGCTTATCGAAGGCTTCTCTGCCATTTGATCAAGTATAACTCCTTCAAAGTCTGGAATCTCTGCAGCTTATCTTCCTCCTCAGTCACGGAATTATGGTGGAAATTGCTCCATTTTATGTAACCATAGGAAAAGCCTCAGAAATATGGTATGAGCTGGAGGTCTCGTACATGTATACATGGCCTGATATAACCTTCTTGCTTCCCTACTTTTTCTATCTGCTTAGCTGTAAACAGACCCATTTCTGCAAGTTCTGTTGCCAAATACTCCAGAGGGTGATCAAATGCACACTTCAAAATGTAAACACAGACAGTATTCTGCATACCTATACCTCTAGACTAACCACATTGAAATTACACATCACACCATCTAGTGCATCAGTAGCATTTACTTCCCCCAACCATTTGCGATGTACAACTACATACTGGTGGGCTGCCAACCCACTTCCTGCAACCTACTGACAGCAATTTCAGCTTATAACTTTCAAATGAGGTACTTCTAAACTGGGGTTTATCACAAATTGATTGTTAGCCAGTATCTCAAATTTATGCTTTTGTCCTCTATCATGCCAAAAGTTCAAAACATCGCAAAAACATTGAGTGTAAGACCATGAAATAACCTACCATTTTTAAACCCTTTAAGCATTATCAGCGTATATTTAAATCTACACTACAGCCATCCATTGTGAGTATGGAAGTGCATTTACGCCAGAAAAAATGCTTTCTTTCGTCAGTATGATAATAAACTTATGTCCGCAATTCTGAGTGTAAAATTAGCATTTACTGCAATCTTGTGGTGTTTCTAGCAAGTAACAATTACACTAGTATTGCTATTATGAACTTTGTAGAGACGTTTCAATTTGAACCTTGCACTCGGCTTTATAGCAAGGATGCCATTGAACTTTGTACAATGACTAAACTAATTTATTTCGAAGTTTAAAAGCATAAAGAAAATAAAATATAGCAAACATCTTATTAAGCTTTATAATGTAATTTTAACAAACATAAAATTTGTGGGGTTTTGTCTGCCACGCAGCTGTATTAAACACAAACGAACAATGAACAATTTCTGAATGCAATTTTTGTAGTTCAGACAGAAGACTTTGCAATAGATTTAAGAAACATCACATTATTGTTATAGACACGCAATAATTCTATTGTACCAACTTTTGTTGGTAAAATTATGATATTTACATTTTTTACAACCAATTTGCCTCAAAATAAAATAATAAAAAGTTCTCTGCATCTAAAATCACACAAATGTTTTTTCAAAACTTTGGCTTGTAAAGAGCAGATTATGCTGCCATCTGTTGTGTAATAAATGATGAAAGAAAGTGTTTGTTTTCCTTATATAAAACGAGAATAAGTAACAATCGGAGGGCAGACGTGAAATAGAATATATTTTTTGTTTATAAATTATGTGGGTTATATTGTGAATCGTAAATACGTCATCATGCAAGAGAAGAAACATTCTGGGAGAAAAATAACTCAAGGAGATTATTGCAAACTGGGAGTCTGGTGATGAGTGTGACAATAGTGATGCTAGTGATGTAGATTCTTCTACAAATAGTGCCTTGGGAAATTTTGAACCCGGAGAAGAAATGCAAGTTAGTGATATTGAAAACCTGACTGTAAATGTGCAAAATGTTTTTCATTGGGAAAATGACACAGATTTCAGGCCTGTTAGCCCCATTTGATTTTTTATTTGCTGGTATCACTGATAACCTCGAATTGCCTCAAAATTTCTCAGTGTCAGATGTATTCAAACAATTTTTTGATGTTGATTTTGTTGATCATATTGTACAAGAGTCTAATTAATATTACTCACGTGTGTGTGACCAAATTTATGTCAAGGAGAAATCAAAACTAAACAAATGGATAATACCAACAGTACGAAAAATGTACACATTTTTAGCTGTTGTGTTGCTAATGCCCTATGTAGCTAAATATTGTGCGAAGGACTACTAGTCTACCAATCCAATTTAATCCACACCAATCATCTGAACATTTTCTCACAAGATCGGTTCTTCCTTCTTTTGTATTTGTTGCACATTTTTCTGACAGTCGGAGCCAACCTGCAGGTGATCGGCTATACAAGATATGCACAGTAATCAAAACAATGAAAATGAAATTCAAAAAACTTTTCAAACCATTTTAGCATCTATGCATGGATGAAAGCATTATGGTTTGGAGGGATCAACTTGCTATCAAGCACTATGTTCTATCTAAACGACACAGATTCAGTAGAAAGTTGTTTGT
Source organism: Clitarchus hookeri (assembly GCA_002778355.1). Classification (NCBI taxonomy): domain Eukaryota; kingdom Metazoa; phylum Arthropoda; class Insecta; order Phasmatodea; family Phasmatidae; genus Clitarchus; species Clitarchus hookeri. Next base: position 131,732 of record NQII01000534.1, on the reverse strand, counting down.
GCTCTGACTGCAAAACAGGCATCATTGACTTCAATGCGTACACTGGTGCCCAGACAAACATTGATGTAGAAAGTTCTGTTGGGATTTTAGGAACAATTGTGAAATCTCTAATTAATCAGTATCTTGGTCAAGGACATATATTATTTACAGATAACTGGTACACAAGCCCAGTGCTTTTTCAATTTCTCTTGGAAAACAAAACTGGAGCACGTGGAACTGTTCGTGCTAATAGGAACATCATGCCAAAATTTCCTATCAAACTGTTAAAGGTGTGCAGTGTTGCACACAACCCAACCATTGGCTGAAAAATGGTGCGACAAATGATACGTCTGCATGCTATCAACTGTGCATGGACATGAAATGCAGTATGTTAGACTGAAGTTTAGGGTTAACACTTTTGTAAAGAAACCAGTAACTGTTTTGGAATATAACCAAAACATAGACGTTGTAAACAAGAGAGGCATGTAAATCAGTTTTTTAGATAGTGCCATAAGATCAATAAAATGGTACAAAAAAAAAACAGTTTTCCCATATGTTGGAAGGTGGTGTTAAATTCACATGCAGTGTAAAATGTCAAGTCAGGAAAAAATGTGAAACATCTGGATTTCCAACAAAATGTCATCAAACAGCTGATTGAAGAGTACTGCCCAATGCATAATCCTTCAAAGGATGGCAGGCGCTCCGCTGAAGATACTCCTTCCCCAATTTGCCTAGCTGCTAGACATTTTCCTGCTCCAGTACCACCAACTGCCTCTAAGAAGAAACCACAACGGAAGTGTTTCTGTACAGCCAAACCACAGAAAGCGAGAAAAAATGCACACACACTTCATGGATGTGCACAGAATGTGATGTTCCACTCTGCATTAATCCATGCTTTCAAGTTTTTCATAAGATCAAGAATTTTTAATGTGTTTATTAACACAGGAAACATCTGGTTAGAAAATTTAGTTTTATGGCACATGTAAAAATATTTCATCCAACACTGCAAGTGTAAAGTATTTTTTGTTTCTGTATTTAACAAAAATTATGCACCATAATTTTTTTTACATTATAACTACCGTCTCTTTTCATGGATATGTAGAGTCAAAAGTTTTTGTTTACAAAGACTTTCAAAATTGTAAAAGAATAATTTATGTAAAGTAGAATTCAAGATATTTGCAAGTTGTTTACAGAAAAATGCAAAATATGCTGAAAATTGTGTGGCTCATTATCAGTTTATTTATGTTTAGCAAACAATTGTTCATATAGATATTTATCTTAGTTTTTTTTATTATCTAAGTAATATTATAGTTGAATTTAATTAAATGATTTCAGTATCAAATTAAAAAAAAAAACATTACTACATAGTATATTGTTCACAGGAAGTAAAACTGATCAAAGAGTTAACACTTTTATCAGTTTGCTTACTGCTTTGTATAGTAACCAGGTAGGTTATACTGTGCCACCAGAGTTGTACTAGTTACAGTTGAATACACTAACTGTGAATGAACAAGAAAAAATGTACTGGAAATAGATGCATTTTTATAAATAAACCTCTGTTCAACAAAAATTATCATATTAAACATTCTTCAAATGCAGTGCAGCATGTACAAACCATATTCCAGAATTTAGGCAATCAACAATGCTAGAAAGTGGCTTCAATTGCAGTGAAACAATCAGCTGTATTAGAAAATTTGTAAAACTTTACATGAAATTTTTTTTTAATAAGGTCACAACTTATTGTATTCCGCAAACACATGAGAAAGCAGTAAAAAACAAATCATACATGACATGAAAATCAAAAATTCAAACTACCTTAACCCACAATGGTTGCTTTTGATCTAGGTCAGGCAAGTAGGTACAAGTAAAAGGGACTGCCAACCAATTTCCCCTAAACATGCAGTTAAACTACTATAAAAAAAATTTGCAAATCATGTCAAACAACTGTTACTGAAATGACAATTCACAACTTACAATTTCATTTTTGAATTTGAGTTTATTGACAAACTTTATTACAAAAGAACAAAGATGTTGTAAGTTTAAAAAAGTGTGAATGAAATCTGAATAGGCCTGGCATAGCCAACCTTGGGACCAACAGTTGTAGGTTTTGTGCACTGCTCTGCAATTGGGTAAATTTCACTGCTGCATGAGAAAAAAAAGGGTTTCAGCTTTTCAATTCAAAATCCAATTCAAAAGGTTGAAGGCTGAACATCCCGTTCAACAGGGAAAAGAACAAAACATGTAACATAAATTTGAAACTCTAAAGTAAATTTTGAATACAGGTGCCAAACAATAATTTTGAAACACTTATTACAACTACTCGCATCACACCTAGGCACCCCATTATGCTTTCCTCGTAAATGGGGCCAACACTACACAGTAGAGCAAAAACTATGCAGACCACATTCCCTAACAAAGTACAATGCAAGAGTGAGCTCAGGCAGAGGACAGTCTCTGGCCAGGTGATTGCGGCACTGCACAGGCACAAAAGGGAAGTAGTAGGAGGGAAAGTAGAAATAGGTACAAGAGAGACCAGAGGGGAGAAAGACAAGGAGAAGACCAAAGGTGAGGGAAAAGTACAGGTACTGCCACCACACAGATGCAGTAACTTGAAAGCAGACAAATGTTTAACAGTGCACACTTGCTATAATCCATTCATGGTTACTTCATACTTTTCTGAAGCCCTTTTAAAGTTCTACTTCCAGGATATTCCTCCGCTTTGTGCAAACTAAGCTGAACTAAGTCTAGAAAATAAAACCAAAGGACCACAATTTGTGTGCACTTAGTTGTAATAATATTTTGCATTAGAACTATTGCTTACTAGGTGCTACGAACACACATGCTTTCTCACTGTTTTTATTCATATTTATTATAAATGAAATAACATAATTTATAAATAAAATATCGGTAAAACTATTATTTACCTAAAAATAGGATACTTTTAAGTTAACAGATGTATAAAATGTTTGTGATACAAGACACATTCAGTTAATAACCAAAAATCATATAATGGTGGTTTTTCAAAGGTTTGATTCAAAAAGTGTGAAGAAACCATGAATAGACTATAGCAAAAACATGACCAAAGTGATGAAAAATAAAAACAGTTTAACATGATGCTTTACTTTGCCATGCTCAGTACCTTTAGGTACAACATTATTCTTATAGCTAGGAGTTATTCTTCTAGACTAGTGTACCTTATCATATTATCTGGTTTTCCATCTTTCAGTTAAAACGGTGTTATTTTGCAACGCTATTATTAACTGTTAATTATACTCAATTTAACATGGGTGAATATCTGAATTTATTTTAATGAGAAAAAATATATATATTATTTCGACTTCGATTGTTTAATTATATGTATGGATGGTAAACAGCAGTTTTAGGCCACTATTAAAGTTGGGACAAAACAGGAAACATTTCTGGAGAAATATTTTTACTGTCGGTAAACATTGCAATGTGTTAGACCATATGTAAAGAAATATTTGTAGCTGGAATTTTAATCAACTTAAAGGTATTTTTAATGTTGGTAAACATGGTAGCAAAACTACAGGATGAGTATAAAAGAATATCCCAACTTTGAAGGTCTATAATATCAAAACCAAACAACCTACAACCTTGATTGACCAATCAAACGAACCATGGAACCGTGAAGTTTGACCATACATTCATAAATGTTCAATGCGACCACCATGAGCGACCCAAACGACATCTACGTGATAATCAAACTTGTTCCACATTCTTTTCAGCATATCCGGTGTTACGGTTTGGATGGCGTTCGTAACTCTCGGTTTGAGGTGGTGAGGGGGTAGCGAGCTCACATTTGACACATCAATGTGAAGGGGACGGTCTGATGTTTCCTTTATGGTGCGCCACCCCATTGGTACCTAGCTGTTCGCGGATACCTGAACGAGCTGTTACCGCAACGCTGGATCGGTCGAGGAGCAGCTGTTGACCAGGCTCTTCATCACCGGCCCCCAAGAAGCACGGATCTTACCCCGTACAATTTTTTCCTATGGGGGTACATAAAGGATCAAGTGTTTCGTCCACCATTGCCGGCTAACATTAACGACCTTAAAACGAGACTTACGTACGCCATCCAAACCGTAACACCAGACATGCTGACAAAAGTGTGGAAGGAGTTTGATTATCGCGTAGATGTTGTTCGGGCCGCTCGTGGTGGTCACATTGAACATTTATGAATGTATGGTCAAACTTCACGGTTCCACGGTTCATTTGATTGGTCAATCAAGGTTGAAGATTGTTTGGTTTTGATATTATAGACCTTCAAAGTTGGGGTATTCTTTTATACTCATCCTGTATATTTTTACATATAAATAAATCTCTTGCAGTCACTTGTTTTCTGTTGGTGGTCAATGTGTTGGACCACATGTGTAGAAACATTTTTAGAAGGAATTTTCATCAACGGTAAGTGACAGCTACTGTGAGAGTAAAAGGGTACATCCAAATCTTCACATAAGAATTCTCTTGTACTGAGAAATTGTGCAAAACATATATTGAGCTTTTGCCAACAATACTGCCCTCCACAGTTTCAGTTTTTAACCCTGATATAATTAGGGCTGTGTTTGAATTTTACCAAAGGCATGATGATAGTAACCAGGCTCCTGGACCGTAAGCTTTAAAACTCAAATACATTATCAAAAATAAGTAACAATTGGACATCTAATGTTTTCCATTACACTTCATTTTAGCTACGAATGCTAGCGTGCGGTAACATGACAAACGAAACTAACACCACATCACATACAAAATCCTGTATAAGCTAATGCACAGACAAATGAAAATGTGTATTAAATTGGCTATTCTGACAGCCATGCCCACACACACCAGAATACGGAAAAATATTAACAGGAAAGAGTTTCTAGACAAATTATTAATACATTTCATTTTACATGGTCACAAAACATTGTTATTAGCGTGAAATACTAAACTTTGTGTTAAAATAGTAATGTGGAGATGTTTCAAACAAAATGCTTCTTAAAAGTTGCATCATTTGATTTTTAAAAAGACATGTTAATATTTGTTAGAGTAACTTCACAGACTGTGCTGCCATCTCTTAAGAAACCAACTCTAATCAAGATACACACTACCACAAACATCATATCATTTTGCATGTGTAAAATTAAAAATATACAAATGAATATGCAGAGTTTTATATTTTCTGTGAGCTCTGTATATCACTTTGACTGCTGCACCGGATGTGGGTGCTGTTACCTCGTTATGCGCAGACCCAGCTCTGTGAGGGGTGACCCACCTCGACCCTCCCCTCCCCCCAGGCAGACCCGCTCACTCTTGTTGCCGGGCAGCTAGGAATGATTGACAACTAACCTGGCTGGTGTCACAGCCCCTCCTCCCCATTTGCTGGAGGAGCTGACTGCTTGGGAGGACGAGCAAGAATTTCTGGTAACTATGTCTCTCAGCGCAATGCGGCATTTGGAGAAATTTCTCAGTTATGGCCGATAAAACCAGAAATACCACCACAGCTAGAGAGTTTGCAATATTCGGGGTAGCCATCTGGCCAAAGTGCGGTGATTAGACGATGTCTGATGCAGCACTGGATATCAACGGAGAAGACGGATGATGACAATGGTTGCAAGACGGCGGCCAATGAGTGTTTTGTGCAGTGTGGACACGTGAGAGGGCATGATACTTGACATGCTACTGTGCATGAGGGGGCTTGGGGCACTCTAGTAGAACGTTTTGGACTGGTAGAATCTGGAATGAACTAAGGTGGGACTGTATGAACATGTGAGATGACTATTGTAAATATTGGAACTGTCAAATATAGACTTATAGTTTATAAAGTAATTAAATAAATTTTGATACACTGTTTATTGGGACTGATTTTAGCCAATTGGATACATTATTCCATTGGTCGGTAGTCCAGATTTTTATTCCTTGCACCACTGAAGTATTTTTTGCAGTCACCTCATTTACAAGAGGGTTGGCCATAGCAGCTTTAGCAGTTCCCATCGCACTGTTTTCATTGACACTCTGTTCTCTAAATGCATATTAAGCTTCAATTTCATGACTGTGGTCTTCTTATTAAAAGTAACAATCCCCTTTATTACGCACCTGTCTCTATATGTAAGTTTCAGTTTTCTTTCACTATTATGTTTAGCAGATGTTTTCTCTCTAACTCTGTATGCTGTCATGACACTAGATACAGTGGCTCTCGATAACCCTAGTATATTTGCGACAGTTGTCACGGTTGCACCAACTAATTGGACACTAACAATTTACTCTCATTGGAAGTCTGTAAGGTCTGACATGACAGTAGATTGACACACCACCACAATGATCACAGACGTACTGGTTGTGCAGCACACATCCAGAGAGGTTATAGAACAAGGGGTAAACAAAAGATGTCTGTGCACCACTAGGCTAGGCAAATTAGGAAAAATAGGGGAAAGTTTACGTATAGTCGTAATCGTTGTCATTCATTATGTTTTTTGGGTTGCTGAATACGAATCTGAGGTTTTCTGACAGAATTTTTGCCCGGAACATTGTTTTTTTTTTTGCAAAAAAACCTCGAAATTTTGGCACTTTTTTTTGTTTTCTGCCTATATCATGGGAACTATGCGTTTTTTTCCCCCGAAAAAACTACTCTATACAAAATTAAATTAGACAAAATTGCCTACATTTTTTGTCCATAACAGTTTTTTCTACGACTAACCATTCCACCGCTAGAGCGCGCCAAAAAATGGGCAAAATCCCCAAAAATCGCAAAAACCCCATATTTTGACTTTCTACGCCCGATGTCCGTGGAAACGACTCATGTTATGATAGTTTTGACCATGCATGGTATTGAACTTGATGAAATACACTTAACATAAATGTTGGGCCCAATTGTTTTCAAAGAATTGTCTAAAATCAAATTGAAAGAAAGGAGACAAATTAGTAAAAAAAGTTATACTTAGCTATTATTATATTTACATAAAAATTACTTAATACTAATAATAAATTGCGTCATTGCAGGTGAAAGACAATTTTGAAGAATGATGAAACTAAAACAGGTATTTGTAGGTATTTGTATGTACAGGTTCAGTCCATTTATTGGGTATTTTCTGTATTCATTCACCTGGAACAGACAGGAAAAGTGTGTATTAGTGGTTATTAGTTGGTAATATTGGTAAGGAATATGCTGTAGGTAGGTACCTATGTACTTCAGAAATATTTACTGTTATTAACCTGTGGCGTAACTTGTGGGGTTTCACTCGTCAACTGAGGCTCATTGGAGAGACACATCTGTAAAGAACAGGATGGAATTAGTGGTGTACGTGAGATATTGTTACAAATATAGGAATATGATGGTTCTTCTGTATGTAAAAGAAGTTGATAGTTACTACTAATGTGAAAACAGGGTTTGGAATTATAGGTGATGTTAGATACCTTTGGAGCTCATAGTAATTTCTTCTTCTTCCTCCTCCTCCTCCTCCTCCTCCAGTGAATAACTCTTCCTCCTCAGATCAAAATTGAATCCCAAGTTTGACTTGAAGGTCCCAATCTTCGACCTCGTCCTCATCGTCGCTTAGGGGCACCGCTGCGTTGTTGCATGATCTGTGCACGCAGTGGATGCACAAATCAGTGCACTTTAGCCCCCCTTCAGGCAGGTGCAGTTCCGTGCACAGGTCTTGGTGCACTTGCACATTACCAACTTGAGCAGTTCGGGGGGAGCGGGGGCTAGAAGAGTCGTGATTGGTTTGAGCCCGTTGCTGGTCCTCTTCCAACCCCAATCCTCAGCTTGTTTCTCGACCCCCATCCATTGCTGCACTTAAAGGTACACCCTGTATCTGTGCTGTGCTGCTGCAGCTGCTGAAGGTGGTAGCACAGCTATTTTCGACGAAGCCTTGAACGCTGCCTTCATGTAATTAAGGAAGCGCAGGTGGTTCAGAGAGGGTGGAATCCTCCCACTGTAGCCATATTCTTCGACCAAAAATCGTTTTCCAGCTGCTGCGATGGTCTGGGGAGTGGTGTTACTGTCTTTGAAAACACTGATGACATCAGCAAGGTCACGATTTTTAGTGAGTGCTTTTACAAACTTCAATTTCCCCTGGTTGAATGGTGCTGACGTCGTGTCACAGCCACTCATAGCATGTAAGAACAGAATATTCTCTGCAACAGTCTTGTTCTTTACAGCGAGGAGTGGAGAGTATGTTGTTGATGGAATTTTGTCTTTTCCTGGCTTTAAGAAGAAAACATTCTTTTCCTTGCACAAACCAATGAGAATCACCAACATCTTCTCCCACCACAACCACACTCTCATTGGATTTAGCCAGTGACAGCGCTTCTGTGACTTTCAGCGTGTCCGCATCTTCTGGTGCTTGTTGACATCAAAAACCTGCAATCTGACTCCCTCGAAAATTATTTTTGCAGCTGCTTCCACTACACGAAGCTTCTCTTCTGCTTCAGACTTACACTTCTGCTGATACCATGCATCGTTCAATATCTCCTCCCCAATATTTTTAAAACAAACAACAGTCTTCTTTTTCTTATTGGTCGTGAACATTATATCCTCCACATATTTCTCTTTAAGTCTGGCCTTGACTGTTTTTGCATCTGGCACATAGTCTCCTTTTATCTGTTCAATTAGTTCATCTAACGAGAACTGGCATTCATCATTGCTGCTTTCAAGGTATGTGTATATGTATTCCATTGCAACATCAATTTCAAGTGCAAATAGACCACGCCTTGTCAATACTACTTTCGGTTTTCTTGCTTTAGCAGACAGTTTTGTACAACAGTTTTCGTGGTATTGCGCATCGTATGCAACTAAGTCGGGAACATGCTCATTCCGGCGAAGTATAGCCCGTCCATATTCATAATGTGCGTCTTGGGCATCCTTCATAATACTGTTTCTCATGCTTTGAGTTGTGTCACGAACCTGGTACACAACATCCCGCTCATTTGGAGGTTTTTTGGATACTGCAGCCAAAAACGCAGCAGTAATTTCCAATCCACATATGAAACAGTTAGTTCTGAATGAAAAATGAGTGACTGCTGATCGGGTTCGTTGAGCTGTACTGGCGTCTCATTTTTTCAGGAAAGCAACAATGGATTGATCATCTGTATATGATTTCCTACACTTTTCATGCACTTTGACAGACGTTTGTCCCTTCAAACTACCGCCCTTCCCATCTTTCCTTCTTTTACTGGCTTCAATAAACAATGCAACTCCTTTCTCTTTCACTGTTGCTATTGTCCCTCCATCTTCTAGCGGCAAGTCA
>NQII01000534.1:74218-120370 GCA_002778355.1 Clitarchus hookeri | reverse complement strand
TATATATATATATATATATATATATATTTTAGCACCTTACCTGAAAAACTGTGCCCAAAACAGTTAATGTAAGCATTTCACCAGGCACTGGGCTTGGCCATTGATCTATTTCTTGAGTAGCTGTTTCAATACTTATTTCACCATTTTCAAAATACTTGGGGGCTATTAGTGCACATACTTCCATGAGAAGTCTCACAAATGGAAGGCGAGATATTATAACAAAGCTCTGTAAAAAAAAAATGGTAAGAAATTTCCCAATGGTTTTTTCTGTATAAACATGTCACAAGAAAATCCAAATATAAAAAGAACAAATGTCTAACCAATCCCACCTGCTTTTTCTAACCTCCTTCTACCAACTAAACTTTCAAGAGAAAAAAGTTATGTATACACATTGTTTATAACATCACTGGGAGTTACATGATATAACAAAATATATTTTTGACATTAAACACAATTATTTTTGGGGGGAAAAAAAATATATATATATTACAGCCAATGCCTGTATGTGTGTGTGTTCCAATTTCATACCATCATTATTTTTTTTGGAATATTTGTAAAATACAAACTACATTATAACATCCACAAACTCTCAACACCCACTGATCTGTAAACTTTATAATTTCAATGAATATTTTACTTTTCAACATAGGGATATCTTTTATACAAAAAAAACATTACAATCAATTTCTGATCACTGTTAACAAATCATATATTTAGGTGACTTACTGTACTAGTTTTTCTTTGCTCTTCATACTACTGGTTTTATATTACCTCTGATAAGTTTTCCTTACAACCAAAGAACTATTTGTGTCTCATAAAAAACATTTATAAAAAAATCACTTTCTTTAAAACAATTTCTATTTAATTTGCCCAAATATAGAATTTCCAGCCATTACACTTTGAGATTCAATATAAAAAAAAAAAACAAAGTGGAAGTTTGCAAGAAAAACTTATTCCCAAAGTTTCATATTTTTGGGGACTTTTGTACATCCTAATACCAGCTGTTTACAATGAACTGATAAAATCATCAACATGGCATCAATGACAAAGGACATTTTGTTCTATTATCCCACCACTTTCTTTCCACTACCTAATCAGACATCCACAAGAATGTGAGTCTCTTTGGACAAGGACAATTTTAGCATATGTAGATGATGATATTGGGAAGTACAATAGAGCCCATCTGCTCCAAGTGTACTACACGATACTGTATATGGCAGGGGTGGCGAACCTTTATGTATCAGCGTGCCATTTTTTCTAAAGAAATGTTCGATGAGGCCATAGACGTGCCGTCAGATAATTTTAACTTAGTGATTATTAGAAAAATAATAATACTAAACACTATCTACTCAAAACTCTTTATTTACTACCAAAAATACATTTTGCAATGTCAAATAATAAATGTTTCAGTTGTACGCATAATTCAAATTACATTAGTGTGACTTCTGTTGTTGCAGATTAGATGACAAATAATTTATATTAGGGTTGTAAGATGTTACTTTTAGCAGAATGCATGCTGAACTGGAGTCATCTGTCAAACGGTTTCTAAGCGAGTCTTTAATGTTATTCATCTCTGAAAATAATGACTCGCAGGCATAGGTAGATGAAAATATGGTTAAAATAGCACGAGCCAGCTTCTTCAAACAGTTAAATGTGTCTGGAAACGAATTCCATGTTTCCAAAATTTTGATACTGGCATTTTTACTTATATTGCTTGACAATCTTTCTGTTTCAATTAATTCCAACTCTTTCCTTGCTTCAATAAATTTTTGAATCCCTATTGAACTAGACTGGAAATCAATCAGCTGCATTTCAAATTCTTCAATTTCCAACCAATCGAATGGGGACAAATTCAGTTTATCAAATGAAGTCACATCAGGGTACATAATAAACTTTAGTGTTTCCGATAATTCTCTGAACTGAGAAAATCTCGCTGAGAATCCCTTGATTGAAGAATCAATTACAGAAATAAATTCTTCAGTTACTTCTCCACCTGGTTTCTCATGTATATCTAAATGGTTGAAATTTTTTTTCAAGTTTGGGAAATACTTGTAATTTTTTGTAGTAATATCGTTCCTGAAAACATGTAGTTTAGCATCAAAAGTGCGAATGAGATCTATCATGACAATAATTGTTTTATTTGTGCCTTGAAGCTTTACGTTCAATTCATTGAAATGTTGGCATATGTCTGCAAAAAACATCANATAATTGTTTTATTTGTGCCTTGAAGCTTTACGTTCAATTCATTGAAATGTTGGCATATGTCTGCAAAAAACATCAATTTTGAAAGCCACATAACATCCAACAACTCTGGGTATTGTTCAATTTTTCCCTCATTTTGCACAAACAGTCTGATTTCTTCCAAGCAGTCAACAAATCTTTGAAGTACGTTCCCGCGGCTCAGCCAGCAAACATTATTATACATCAGTACGCCATTATATACAGAGTTGACTTCATTCAACAAAGCATCAAACTTTAGCTTATTTAAAGCGTGCGACGATATGAGGTTGACTATTTTTGTGACTACCGCCATTACCTTATCAAGAGATGTTAAACCACTCTTAGCACACAAGGCTTGTTGGTGAATTATGCAGTGTAATTCAAGAATCGAATGTCGTACGTCTGTTTGAAATAAACTTATGAAACCATTTTTTTTTTGCCCACCATACTTGGAGCACCATCAGTTGTGACTGAAACAATTTTTTTAAAATCAATTTCTTTCTCAGCAAGCGAATTTTTAACAGCCGTACAAATATCTGTGCCCTTTGTAGTTGTTAGCAATGATGTTATCGCAATTAATTCTTCCTTAATGATGTTTCCTACGCAATATCAAGCAAAAACAGTTAAACGTGCAGATTTAGTAATGTCAGTACTTTCGTCAATGCATAGCGATATAAAAGGAGCGGAGTTAATGTCAATTTTTTGTTGATCTGTTATATTTTCGGCCAGTTTTAAGATTCTTTCCTTTATTGTATTTCTAGATAGAGGAGTATCTTTAATGCGCTGAATTATCTTATCTTTATTATCGAAATCATCAAAAAGTGAGGGCGCGCATGCTAACCAGGCTTCCTTCAAAAACTCTCCATCTTGAAAAGGTTTACTATGCCGAGCAATGACATTTGCAGCCGAGTAACTTGCCGCGCTCGTATGACAATTTTTGCCAACATATTTAATCATAGACGTTGACTGTTTATTTCTGTCTTTCATTGCACTTGCAATTAATTCCTTTTGCACTGGTTCGCTTTTTTGACTAAGAGATTTGTGATTTGTTTCAAAATGCCGTTTTACAGACGATGTTCTACATACCACTGTACCAGAACATAAAACACACACCGCTTTGTCGCCTTTACTTATCATGCCATATTTTTCAGTCCACCAAGTTTGAAATTCTCTATTACACTTACTATCTTGCCCTTTTTGTTTTTTTGCTGAACTAGCCATGGTAAATAATAGTTAAAAATCAACTTTAAAATACAGTTGTGTCAACGAAATTGAACGAACGAAAACGTCAACAAACTATGCGTCATTAGCAATTGTAGTCCACGACGTAACTAAGGCAAGACAATAACAAACGAGCGCGCTTTCCGCCCGCCGCCCCGCGCACCGCACCCGTTCACTCCTTAGCGTAGGTCCGTAGGATCACTCGCGCGCGTTCGTTCCTAATATAATACTGATACCTCCCTATTTGCGCTATGGCGTATAAGTCTGTATCTGCTCTCTGCGTAGGGCGCCAGCAATGGATGCTAGTCCTCAGTGATAGGGCGTGTAAATATGTTGACACTACTGTTCGTAGTTCAAATTTACCAAATGAATTTGAACTTCCTTGAGAGTTCACGTATGTCGTTTTATTTTTCGCTTAACAAGGTTCTTCACACTTGCTGCATGTCTCTACTTAGCTTGTCTCGAGGCGCTGGTTCGTCTCTCGGCTGGGGCTGACTCCGCTCCGGTGTCGAACTCGGGGCTGCTTCGTCACCTCGTCGGGAGGCTGCGACAGTTCCTCGCAGATTGGTCTTGGCGTCGTGATGCCTTCTCTCGAACTCCACTCCTCCCGGCTCCACTCCTCTTTCCTCGACTCGCGTACGCCGACTCACTCCCTCCGCGTCTGTGGTAGAACTGACCTCTTCTCGTCTGCTCCTCCGCCGTTTTATTAGCCCGTTAGCCATATTAAAACGCCTCATCTCGCACGTGGCTGGGGGCTGAACGCCGCGCCCTTGGTCGTAAACACGTGTTCGGCGCTGCGGCTATCCGCACGTGGTCTCAGCGGCGCCGGCGATTTTGGCATTAAAGTTTTATGGCTTCGCCCACCACGTGCTCGAGTGGGATACCCGGCCCCAGTTGTATAGGGCTTAGCGTCCCCCTTTCCGCTGCGAGACACACGTGTTCCTTCCTTCCCGGAATTCTGGTGTTATTGTTCCAGCACGCTCGCCAAAGCTATTAGCTGGTTTTTGGCAGTAGCCAGCCTGCGAGAGAAATGCAGCTGTGGGCTGTGAAACCTTTTAACGTTTTCGACGCAGCTGCGAGAGGCTGTGCCTTCTCGTCGCGGCGGAATCCTGGCGTCATTCTTCTGGCACGCTCGCCGAACCCTTAGCTGGTTTATGGCGGCTGTTCGCGTTTCCTTGTTGTTGCGAGTTTCGACAGTGTGTGCCTCCTGACGGAAAAATATATCTCGGGATGCAGAATGCATCAATACGTCATAGTGAACTTTGTTATTTTAAACTAAAATGCAAACCTTTTGATCCGTGGCGTGGCGTGCCCAAAATATTGTTTCGCGTGCCATCAATGGCACGCGTGCCATTGGTTCGCCATCCCCGGTATATGGTATCAGGAAATACACTTGTCCCCATCTGCTCATTTGTACTATACAGGTTGAGTGTGAATTCGGCAGATAAACTTAGTGGGGAGATTCCTTATGAAAAGTTAGGAAAAATTTATGAAAAATTAGAATGTGACCGAAAGTGCATATTAAGGGCGGTACAAGCACATGAAAATGGATTTTGAGAATAAATGTAATTAAAAATATCAGAAACCGCTTATGATAAAACAACATTCTGGATATGGTTTGGTCAATAGAAAACCTCATGCCCCACCACGTTAGGTTGGTAACTATTCCACCCACCTTTATCAGGAAATTGGTGTTGCTAGATTCCAATCGCAAGGCATTTCGTAACTGTACTGTTATATCATAGTTTGATGATTGATAATGAAACAGTACACCTAAGAGCCAAAAAAACTGGTACAACTGCCTAATATCGTGTAGGGCCTCCGAGCACGCAGAAGTGCAGCAAAACAACGTGGCATGGACTCTACTAATGTCTGAAGGTATGCAGGAGGCAATTCACACCATGAACCCTTCAGGGCAGTCCACAAATCCAATCTGCACCAATTTGAGAAAGGGTTGCAAATCTGTCACGTTTAAAGATTCTCGTCAGTCGTCGTTTGTCCCGTTCTTTCACAATATTTTTCCGGCCGCAGCGATGTCGAAGATGTGATGTTTTACCGGATTCCCGATATTAACGGTACACTCGTGAAATAGTCGTATGCGAACATCCAAATGTTACTGCTACCTCAGAGATGCTATGTCCCATCTCTCATGCGCCGACTATAACACCATGTTCAAACTCACTTAAATCTTGATAACCTGCCATTGTAACAGCAGTAACCGATCTAGCTGCCGACCGCATCACGTTACTCTGATACCTCTGTTATTTGCATACGCACGCCTATACGAGCATTTTTGGCTCTTCAGTGTAAAAAAAAAAAAAAAAAANTGGCCAACCGTTCTCTCAAAAACAGCAACTGAAGTATCGGAGGAAGTGGAGTGCCCTTTCCCAATGCCTGTGCTGGTACGCAACGTATCTGGCAATCCTCCCACACTCAAAATGTCATGCTGTGGAGTACGGTGCAACACATTTGACATTTGAATGAGTGTTGGAACAGCGCTGAGGAATGACCAGTTCTGTTCACATTGGTGAAGGTGGCAGTAGTACTCTTCAGCATTATGGAACGTTATTCATGGCTCAAACTCGAAGAGATGCATCTCGTGTAGCACGAGCAGCACAATGCTTGTATAGAGAGTGATATCTGAACAGAAGGCAGCCTCATCAAACAACGTTTACTTCACTGCACTGCCGGTTGCAAGGAAATGGCCACATGGATGTGGGGAGACCGAATGCTGGATGTCAATGCCATGTTCGAACAGCAGGGTTCGAAGAACAAGTGCTAAAAATGGATGACAACAATCCCATCATCCATGTGCGCACTGCAGCAAACATGCTTAACACTTGTCAGCGTGCCGTTGTGCAGGTATTAAAGGAACAGATTCTACATCTATTTTTTTGGCAGAGTGTGCACAGCATGGAGCCGGCCGACTTCCCCAAGTGAGTTCAGCTTGCAGAATGGTTCCTGCACCAATGAGAGGAGGTACGTGGTTTTAAAACTAACATCCTGTTTACTGACGAGGCTTTCTTTGGATGGGATGGCATATCAAATTGGCACAAAAGCCATGTCTGGTCAGGTGATAATCCACCTGCCACATTTTTTGTTGTCACCAGTAAAAATTCTGTGCCATGTGGGCCAGTATCATTGGTGACGTGTTAGTGGGAACCTACCTGCTTCTACCCCGTCTGGACAGCCACAAGTATCTTGTGTTCCAGCTGGAAACACTTCCGGAATTATTGGAGGATATGTCATACGAAGCAAGACAACAAATGTGGTTTCAGCATGACCCTTGCATATATCATTCGCACCTATTTCAACAAAAGATTCCCTGATTGGTGGATCAGCAGCAATGGAACCTTTGTCTGGCCCGCACGGTCACCCGACCTGAACCCATTAGACATTTTCTTCTGGGGGCTCATGCAGAGTTTTGTGTACGAGACCCCGGTGGAGTCAGAAGATCTTGTCAGGCTGATCATCACAGCAGCTGACAAAATGTCCGACATGCACTACTTCTTTGGAAGTGTCCAACAATCCATGGTGTGTCATTGCAAAATCTGTGTACAACCTTAGGGCCGTTGTATCGAGCCTTTTTTTTTTAAGTTTGTGTGTAATGTGTAAATAAAATGTAAGAACATACACTTTGTGTAAATTTTTCACTGACCCCACCCATCATCCTCGTATGTGTGCAATGGGTGCCTGACGTGTTGCATACCTGCACAGGCATTGGGTAAGGGCATTCCATTCCATTCCCTGCGATACTTCAGTTGCTGTTTTTGGGAGTGTGTTACTAAGGCACCCTCTTTTGTTGATTTACACATGCTCTTTCATAAACAATAATCAAACTACAATTAAACAGTACGGTTACAAAATGCCATGCGATCAGAATCTAGCAACCCCAATTTCTTGCAAAGGGGGATGGTAATTACCAACCTAACGTGGTGGGGCACAAGGTCTTCTATCAACCAAACATTATCCAGAACGTTGTTTTATCTTAAGCCGTTTCTGATATTTTTAATTAAATCCATTCTCAAAATTTATTTTCATGTGCTCGTACCTCCTTTAATATGCACTTCCAGATACATTCTTAAATGTATAGCTTACTTAATTTTCCACAAAGGTTCACCTCACTAAGTTTGTCCGTCAAATTCACAATCATCATGTATTATACTGGGAACTAATTCCCATAAGCACAACATACTACCATTTACTATAACTACACTATTTTACAGGGTGATTCTGAACTACAGGTACAAACACCGTGAGGTGATCCCTATGCAAAATGAAATACAAAGCATTGTATAACCTATTTCCTATGTTAATACATAAGGGAGGTAGGTGCCCTTGAAAATAAATATTTCAAATGGTTGAATTCAAAATAATAAAACCTACTTGACATGAAACAACAAATAATGTTGTCTTGAATTGAGATCTGAAATATTCAACAGTTTTTGGGTAATATCATCTCCATTCATGGAGAAAATAGATGGTGCCATGTTGTTATATAACGAATTTGTGTAATCCTTGTGTGTTTATTGCTTTTGATAATGGCATGATCAAATGTACATCAATGTACAAAAAACATTGCATTGGTATAACTCTCTGGTGGATGGTTGTCGAAAAAACAAAGTTTTTAAGGATGTGGTTGGGTTGTCTGTTAGGTGCCCTTACAAATTGTTTCTTCGACAACCATTCACTGGAGAGAGTTACACCAATGCAACATTTTTATGCAATAATGAAAATATGATTATACCATTAAAAGCGATAAACACCCACCGGTTACACACATTTGTTGGATAATAACACGGCACCTCCTATTTTATAAATGAATGTAAATTATATTACTCAAACACCATTTGCAGATTTCAGATCTTGATCAAAAATAACAGTATTCACGTAACTGTTCATTCATCTCAAGTAGGTTTTATTATTTTGAATTTAAACCATGAGAAATAGTGATTTTCAAGGGCATCTCCCTATCTTATGAATTACTGTAAAACATAGGTCATGTTTTCTATCACATTTTGCATAGGGAATCACCTCACAGCATTTGTATGTATAGTTCAGGATCATACTGTATATACATATTTTGGCCGTATATGGTAGTACATTTGAACGGATAGGCTGAATTTACCATACTGTATCTGGAAATATACTTCACACTATATGCTGAATTGTACTATATGATACCTGTGGCATATTCACACTATTTGCTTCAGTTATACTATGTGATACACTTCCTGTTATTGACACCATCCACTGCTCTGTCATTGAGCCTCTGTTGCCCCCACACGCACACTACAGCAGCAGCAGTGCTTCATGCATTGGATGTAACAGTGCATCAAATACCACAAACTGCCCTCAGGCTGCCCTAGCCACCTGGATGAGCCAGCCCGGCCAATCTACAGAGAAGGCAGCATAGCATGGCCACCCACCACCAAGCTAAGTGAAATTATATTTTTCATGGATTGAAAATGGTTTTAAGAGGCAAAATCACGGTGTGAGAGTGCAGACGTAAGCCAATAAAAATTTAGTAGTGCTTTCAAAATGAAAGCAACAACAGGTGTTACTGCACCACCAGCCACCATGTGTCCGGAGCCACACCCACATGGTTCATCACGATGTGTAAAATAATTTAGTGTGGATTACTCTGGTATATAAGTAGTTAACATACTGTAGCAATACTAGGGTAATCATGGTTTTATAATGAAGATTGTTTTTTGAGAGGAATTTGTGCCAGTCATTCAGCTGATGTCCATAGTACGACATCTTGCCCCAAAACTTTACAAATGGAAATTCTGCACCACATTTGGGCCCTACTCAATTTATCTCAAAAATAATTAATAAACGTTTAATGTCACTTTTGGCACATACCACTGGTCCATATGAGTGTTGTACAAAGTAGCAATTGAACATTACCAGTGTTTCCATATATATTTTTTAAATCTTAAATCATTTCAGCTGACATCACTGCAATATAAAAACCAAATTATATCACAATATGCAAGGGAACATGTTTGTAGCTTAATCATATGTACAAGGGTCAATTAGTATCACATTTCATCTGTGGCAAAATATGTAAGATAAATTTTGTGTTGGCATGAGCTGCATCTCAATGGCAGCACACATATTCTGACTTAGAAAACTTCATTACTTTATTTAATTTATCTTAGTTTGCAATAGTGTAATATTAGTATAGAATTGTTTTAATTGTTTAACTCCCAGAGGATGCTCCCCACCAGGATAGATTCATGGACCAAAAGTTTACAGACACTTAACTTCGCTGCTTGTAAAGGCATTTGTTCAGTCATACAGGTTTGTGCGAAGTCTTAGCCGTATATCCTCTTTAACTGAAGTGTACCATCACCATAATTGTGGAGTAATACAGTGTGAAAATGATATATATAAGTATTGCATACATTATTTTTGGTTGCCTCACTGGCGATAAGCCCTTTAATGGATCTGGCCATTAGTGCCTCATGTAAGTAAGACTTTCAGTGTAACATGTACATACTGGTATTCTGATGGGCAAAAACCCAATAGATTCGGCAACTGCAGCGACGCATGGGCACAGGATCAGTCAACCCAAGTCTTCAACAATGCTCTGAGAATAATTTTAGATTAGCTGTCATCCAGGGATGACAGTCTCAATTCCATCACGTCCAAACTATGCACACTTCACACCACATCAGTCAAAATGACTATGCATTTACATATATAACCAACCTCACCACGATTCTATGACAAGCGCAGTAATGCATCACTGTCATAATACAATCCAATCATCCACTGAAGTATATTATACGATACCATCCACTGCTATCACAATATTAAAAAGAGACAGCAAACCTCGTGATCAACAAATAACTTTATTTGAGAATCACTCAATAACATGTTTAACACAGTCGCTGGTTGGGCGAATCATAGAAGATGGTAACCATTTTTGATTTAAAGCTAAATAAAAAAAAAATGTAAATAACAGCTAAAAGAGTTATGGAAGAGACATTTTTCAGTGAATCAATCAATGCCTTGTTTACAATGGTGCCAGGGAAGGTGAATCATGTAACAATGTATGAAAGCTCAAACACACAACAGCAAATGCATAAAATACCACAAAACATAAACATAGCTACTTCCAAACATTATCAGCAGATTTAATTCTTTATTAACGAGCAGCAACATTTGCATTTATAAATATAAGCTAAATGTATTTCCACCCATACACTATTTTGTATTGCACAACTAACATTTGTTCATAGAATAGTAATTGTACATTAGAATAAAGTATCTTTTTCCTACAGGACCCTAACCTAACAGACCTACCTCCAACTCTATGTATATTATACTTAAAATGTTTTATATGTCACCCACAAACTATTGTTTTATTCAATGATGTGGTAATATATAAATAAATTTTGATGTGGCAATTTCAAATAGGCATAAGTCAACATGGATGAACCATGGCTAACAGAATGTCTTTAAGCCGAATTAGGAGGAGGGGAAGGCAAACACTTTCTCTTGGCACTAGATGAGGGAAAGCTTTTCAGCTCAAGGGTCAAGGAACGAGCTAGCAACGCCTCCAATGAGCTTGGAAAAGGGGATGGGAGGCCTACTGATACAATTAAAAATTAATTTTGTGAATTTTAATGCTAGGAGTATGTAATTTCATATGGTAAGAAGCACATCAATGTTATACTATGTAAGTATCATGAAAATTGAATAAACTGTTCATACAGAATCACCGCAGACAGTTTTACTTAGAGACATTCACACGTGATTGACTGTATTTGCTACTTTTGTGTTGTTGGCTGGTGCAAGCTGAAGGGAGACAGAGATTCACGGGAATGAGATAGGCGAGGACGGACGCCAGCGTGGTGGCAGTGCTGTACCTTGTGAATCAGACAATCCAAAAGTTGCAGTTACTATGTAAGCTCATGATTTTGAATAAATCAACAGTGATAACATAAGAGGAGGTGGAGCTTGGGAGTAAAATTGTCAAGAACTATGAAAGGGGTGGAACAGCAAAATTTCTGGGCAGTTAAGAGTTGCAGGCTATGCTAAGTAACTTCATGGATGCAATGAATGGTATGGAGAAAAGGATAGGAGAAAACATAAGAGAGAAAATTAACCTTGTGGAAGAAGGATAGGAGAGTAAATTAACTGTGTGGAGGAACAAATAGGGGAGAAAATGGACTGCATGAAGGGGTGAATTTGAAGCATGCTAGGAGAAAAAAATTAGTGTGCTAAATAACAAGGAGCAAACCCTAGAGTCTGTAATGACACAGAAATTCCCGCAACACAGAGGAGTTTAGGGCGAGCCTAGAAAATCATGTATAGGAAGTATGGCGGGAATTACGGGAGCATAACAACAAACAAGACGGCCATAAAATAGCAGAGCATGGCACGGCAGGAATTCTGCTCCATGCAAACAAGGGTGACAAAAGCAGAAGGCAGTAAACTTTAGGAATAAGGTCTTGCACCAAAGTCAGGGTCATACTGAGAGCAGGGCAGATATCCAGGCATGATGATAGGAGATAGAAAATAAAATTCACATGGCACAGATACAATATGAGAATCCAGAAAACTGAAAACAACTAGCTACAAAGATCCCCTGTTGCTAGGTAATGTATGCAAAATTGGGATTATGTATTTGTTGTTCTAGTGCAGGATGCAGATGGATATTGGTGAATCGGAAAAGGACAAGCTTTGGGAATATCCTGCAGAAGTAGGGCAGATTGGCATGGAAAAATTGTCAGTTCTGAATGTTGGAATCTGTGGGTACCATTTCCAAGCCATAATCAACACCAGAGCAAAAGTATCAGTAATTAACAGTTCTGTCTTTGATAAAAGATGGTCAGAAGCGGACATGAAAAATACATGGTTGTCCTACCCACCATAGGAATTGTTTTAGTCAGCATAAGTAGCACCAAGATTACGAGTAGTAATATAAATTGAAATGGGCAGAGTGAGCTTCCCGATGAACTTTATTGCAGCCTGGGGCGTTAGAACACAATAATTAAAATGGATATACTGTGTAGGTATGAAGCCAGAATTGCCTGCCGCCAGCAAGCAATTGATTTCTACAACAATGGCCAGAACTATTCCTTTAAATGGGATGGAACCCCTTGCCCTCTAAATGAAGCACCACCAGTATTGCGCCTCGCAGCTTGTGATCAGTAGCATGAAGCAATTTCAACAAGTAGGGACTACAACAGGAAAATATAAAGACATGTTAAGTACCGATGGAGCAGCTAACAGGAAAACAATGCAGTGGTTTGGAAAACATACTGCAGGAGCATGTGACGGTATTTTCACAAGAGCCCGGAGAATTGATGGCTTTCGAAAATAGAGAGAAAGCGAGCCTCGAGTTGGAGGGGGGGAAAGAGAATGATATTTTTTACCAGCAAAATAATGTTTTTGTAAACTGTCAGTTTTGTTATTCACTGAAAGCAGTCACAAGGGATACCTTTTCCAAGGACAGGCTGTTTTATGGCACAAGGAGTGAACTGAAGGCAGGTTTGGTCTCCTTCCTATATAAGAACAACAATATAAGAGCCTCCTCCAGCTCCTGGCTTTCAGTCCTGTTTGAGAACACTGACGATGCCTGCTGTAAGGTACAGTGAAACATCAGTTGAAGAAACCAAGACGTGGCTCCTGCCCAGAAGCCAAGAAAACAAACTGAAAAAGGAATTCATTCTTGCTAAAAATTACAAGACTATATGTTTAAACTTAATTTTTGGTGCCAATGAGTGCTTATATGTACCTTTCTAAGCTATTATTTTATACTAAAAATGTCTAAATATTCAATTAAAATAAATGTATAAATTTTTTATAAAACTTATTTTCCAGCAAGCAACAGAAAATTATGAGGCAATTTGTCTAACTTAATTTTTGGCAACAAATTGTGGTTGTATGTAAATTTATATATTATTTTATTCTAAATATGTCTAAATATTAAAATAAATGCATACATTGTGTCTGGTTGGGCATGTGGATGGATGAGAGAAAAAAACAGAACTAAAAACAAGAACGTGAAATAAAAAAAAAATGCAAATGGATGTGGTTTTTATTGAATGGAAATACACACACACTTAAATTACTAATAGCACAAAACATACATTAATTACCCTACTCCCAGTACGCATTATCCCAATCTTTCTTCAGAACAAATTTATAGGTTTATGGACAACCCAACATATGAGGATGAGTAGAGACTAATTATATAAGCACACATTAAAACCCCTCACTTACCATTTACTAAATTTGAATTAAGAAATGAGTGGGCTTAACTTTTGTGATAAAAAAGATAAAATTACTGATCAAGAAAAACTAAACTGATAGAAATCAAGATAACAACATGCACATCTGAGCTGTACCTTCATGGAAATACTCAAACCTTAAGTTACAAAATTACGTTAAAGAATTACGATAACTGAGTGAGTAAAATTTACAGAAGAGTTCATTCAATCAAAAGATAATCAAAACCATTAAGTTAGCATCAGTGGTGATAGAAGCAAAGATATCTTCAAGTTCACAAAAATGGGCTTCTAGATGTATACTTGCAAAATTGTTCATTAATTTCATTAGTTTTCCCTTTTCCATTAAATTTGCGTTAAGTATTTCAGTTCCAAAAGACATTTTTAAAGGAAAACCAAATTTAAAACTGTCAAAGTTCACATTACCTTACCAGAAAGTCGACAATGGCAAGGTCAACATCTTGAAGTCGCAAAAAATATTAAATTTTTTCTTTTTAATCCTGCTGTAAAAAAATTTAAGATAGACACTTGATAACAAACAAAACCAGTTAGGATAATTTGGTCAAATATAACAACAATTTCTGCCATAACCCTAGCTTATGTTGGACTGAAGGAAACAATAAGACTCTAGCATCTCTAAGAACTGTATATGAAAAACAGAAATCTCCACATATGAGTCTTACATTAGCAATCCCATATACAACTTTAAAAAAAATTTAGTTAAAATCTGCCACCAAGGCAGACACACTAAAACTGCTTAGAGAATAACTGAATATAAAGGTTTGCATTTGAGTTAAACTGACCTGTAATATTAAATTGACTGTTGTTGTGCAATAAAATATTGATTAAAAACACACTAAAAGAATATTATCATCCAAAATAAATACCGACAATAATGAAATTGGTAAACGAAACATTGTAAATATTGTGTCTGTAATGAAACCATTACAATATTTTTAATAAAACTGTTCTTTTCCTAGAAGAAGCAACTGAAAATGAAATTTCTGCTTGCTGAAAATTACAAGTCTATCTACTTAAACTTAATTTTTGGCATCAAAGAGTGGGCGTGCATAACTTACTAGGGTGTTAGTTTATTCTAAAGATGTCTAAAAATTAACACAAATTTATATATTTTTAATAAAAACTGCTGATTTTCCTGCATGAAACAACTAAAAATGGAATTCACACTTGATGTAAATTATGAGGCCCTCAGGTTGAACTTAAATTTTTGCATCAACGAATGGTTGTATATATATACTTCCGAGACATCATTGTGTTCTAAATATGTATCAATACTGAAATAAATTTACATATTATAAATAAAATCTCTGATTTTCCCGCAAGATGCAATTGAAAATAGACTTAGCTTCGTGGTCACTAAAATTTGTAAGCTCAATGTTTATTTTTTTTTTATATTTCTATAAAGAATTTAATAAATAATTTTTTATATAAAGTTGTTAATATGTTATTATGAACTGGTTACTACTACCTTATTATTGTTCATTATATACAAATATTAGTGATATTAATGACTCGTGGTACAATAGTGTTTCAGTGTACCGTAAGTCAACACTTAAATGCACTTCAAAACTTTTTTCTATATGAAAATTATATTCAGTTCAGAAAGATGTGTATGTGGTTTCAAACTCACCAATATTAAAGAGAACTTAACATTTCACCACGTACACAATAGTTATTGTCCTTAAATGCTTACGAGCATCTGTCAAACGCATATCGATTCTTCACAAATACAAGTGGAGTTACAAAATATTTTTCTTCTTCGTATGTACTTACCCAGCAGATATGCCAACGGCTGCATTCAAAAGTGCAGAATCTATAGATAATATTACACTATCGACACTATTCATATGTTGAAGGAGTTGTGCTTTTATCATTATAGTAATTTTTAGTGTCGACCTACGGAGCAATGTCAACTTCTGGTTCATTTATCCTACCAAAAACAGGCTTTATAAAATTCATTACCATTTCATGTATAAATCTGAATTAAATATTTTTTATCTACTATTTCTTACAGTCAACAATTAGAATATAGTTCCCATGATTGGAACTCAAATACTGATACAAGACACCAGAGGGACGTATCTGAGTTCGTAAGGAATGGAGGTCTTAGTAAAAATAAAAGAACTAAATTTGATTATTAATTTATTTATACTGCTATAAATATTCACACAGCTATTATTTAACATATTAAACTTTCTATCTCCAGTATTACTCTTGTTATTTTTATTGAGAGCAATATTTAATGCCTATCTGAAAACTAATTCAAGTCCTTCTCACTGTGTCTATATTGGTTATAGTCAATTCACACTCATTATTAACACATGTTCAGTCTGTCTACTGCCATCATTCCAAATGTCTGTTGCCCACGCATCCACTTAAATAGTCCCGCCCACCAGTCTTTCTCTCCACTGCACTGATGCTGGCAAACCGCAGACTTCACACTCGCTTGTCACTGTAGCCGCCACTCATTGCTTTGTTGGCTTGTTGCTTCACTTCACTGTCTTTGCACACCTGGTGCTTAAGGTTGCACAATCCTCCAAATACTAAACAGTCGGCTCGGAGGTCCATCGCGGCTTAAATATTTTTGCTGGCCTGATCTTGAAGGTTTCCCGCACCCTAAGTCTTGCTGAGAGAGGCTACGGAGATGACCAGAACATTCTTGCAAACATAAGACTAGAAAATCAATCATCTAGGATAGTAACGCAGGAATCCCCATAGGCTTATCTGGCACATACAGTAGCTCGCCTTTGTAAATCTCTGCACACTTCTCAAGTTACCGCTTACCTGGTCTTAACACACTCCTTCACTCGCTTAAGCAGGTCGAGGCAAGGTAAGAGATGCAGCATGCAGCAAGCATGTAACATTGCCCCCTCCTCAAGTCTGTTCTTCTCGAACAAACTCTGCAACATCCGGACCATCGTAGAGATCTAGCCAGTCGATGTGGATGATCTTCAGCTTTGCCTGAGAACCTTGATGATAAATCCAAAAGACCACATCATCGACCTTCAAAAAACTGTAGGGGGCTTCTCAAGATTTCTGTAGCTGTGGGTAGTACCTTTTCCATCTCTGTGGGTTTTACAGTCACATCAGTTGTCCTCCATGAAATACCTCACCCAACATTCTCCTGTCATACCATGTCTGCATCCCGTCACAATTTATTCTGAGGTTCTGTCAAGCAAAATTTATGAATGCCTACTAGTATGATGTAATTTGCTGGTATAATATGAAGCAGCAGCTTCTTCTTCTGTTGGTCGGCCAAACATCAGGTAACTAGAGAAGAGTAGCTCTCTTCCAAACAGCATCATTGATGGTGTTTCCCTTGTAGACTTGTGAACTGCTGAGCAGTAAGGAATGAGAAAAGATAGCACCTTTGAATCCCAGTCCTTTTGATTGTCTGCCACAAAGATTGACAGGTACTGCTGAAGAGTGTGGTTAAGCCTCTCAACTATTCCATCCAACTCAGGGGGTAAGGCTTTTTCATCCCAAGAATCTTTGTTACATCCTGGAACATAGCAGCTTCAAAATTTCTTACCTGATTGGAATGGAGTTCTAGTAACACCCCAAAACCTTGATAAGACATGCTCTATGAGTGCATCGGCCACAATATATGCTTCTTGGTTTTGGAGGGGAATGACCTCCGGCCACGTAGTAAAGTAATCTTGAGCCACCAGTAGATACCAATAACCTCTCTCTCTGACAGGCAAGGGGCCCAGAATATATACTGCATCGTCTCGAATGAGGCTTTAATATTGTACTTCTGGAGATGACCTTGTTCCCTTCTTCACGGTGCAGGGGTTGCACATTTGGCACCACTTATCCTCCAGACAATGAATCCAGCAGAATCAGTTTTAGGCTCAACCTCTGTTCCCATTTTGGTTGACAGCTTGCTTCTTTCTACTCTAGTAATAAATGCAAAGTGAGATAATTTAGCTGATCATTTATAATGTCCTTATCGTCCAATGTAGATGACGCACAGGAAGATACAAAGCCTTGAATTCTTGTCGTTCTTGCCTTCCATGATACACCATCTTTCTCCTCCTGGTGTTCACAATGACGACATAATGGTTCACAAGGTCTCCTGGAAAGTGCATCTGCATTGCTGTGAAGGCGTCCAGACCTGTGATGTATTTCAAAGTCATATTCTTATAGGTGCTGTATGCACTGAGCTATTAAGACATTTGGGGGTCTCAAAATTAAGTAGCCAGCGTAATGAAGAAAGGTAAGTTCTTAGAATAAAATGTCTGCGATAAAGGTGTGGATGGAAGTGTGAAATTGCCTTCACCATGGCCAGAAGCGCCCTTGGGAGACAGTAATTTCTCTCGGGCTTGTGCAGTACCTTACTTAAATATTCTAATGGTTCCTCCCCATCCTGAATCTGAGATAAAGCTCCAATGCCTACATAACCAGCATCAGTACTTAAAATGAAAGTGCCCTCACTTTTTAGAAATCCCAGGACTAGGAAGGGATCAGAATTTCATTTAACTTACTAAAAGTAATTGCACACTCAGTGGTACAATGAAATTACTTTTTTGGCTCAGTGAATTCACGTAGTGGCTTCACAATTGTGGAGAACCCAGGTACAAATTGATGGTCGTAGGAACATAATACCAGAAAAATCTGCACTTTGGTTTTGTCAATTAGTTGCGGCAAATTACTTTGACTTTGGTATTTTCGGGATCCCTTTCAATTCTGTAGGCAGATACATGTTCCAAGAAATTTATTTTCAATTGGAATAGGTAGCACTTCTTAGGAACTAGTTTCAAGTTGGCTGCAGCCACTTTCTGAAATACAGAGTATAAGCATGATAGGTGCTCTTCAAATGCCCTTGCTGTAATAACAATGTAATTTAGGTAAACCTGACAGATATATAAAAGAAGGATTTTTCCATCAGGCATTCAAAGGTGGCAGGAGCATTACACAGTCCAAAAGGCATGAATCGCAAGGTTCGTTCACCCTTGGACACAAAATGTAGTCTTCTCTTGGTCCTCTGGGGCCATCTTGCACTGCCAGTACCTACTCTTAATGTCGATAGTAGAAAAACATTGCGGACCTTCTAGGCTGTTCAGTGTGTCATCTATCCTTGGGAGTAGATAAGAGTCTTTCTGTGTCAGATTATGCTGCCAATAATCCACACAAAACCCCAGAGCCATCTTTCTTCTTAACAAGTACAATTGGGGAAGATCATGGACTAGCTGATGGAGCTATCAAATATAACTCTTTCATTCCCGTCAGAATTTCCTCAACTGCCTCCTGTGATGCTAATGGCAGTCATCTTGGTGGCTGCTTTATGGGCCTGTAATCTCCTGTATTAATATGGTGGCAGGCCACATTAGTCCTTCCAAGCTCATTCCAGCCATCTCTTGTCCCCAGTTGAGGTTCTCTCGTATTCTTACTAGCAGTTTCTGGTAGAGGACATTCAATTTGTTTTACTCTAGAAGCTTCTGGAACATTTGGAAGTACATGCATGACCTGCTTGCAAACCCTTATCATGGCCCCCACCTCAAGATGAACAGCACTATCCGACAAATTAATCATTCTTACTGACAAACTGTCAGAAGTTGAAGAGACCAAAGTCCTTGCTACAATGACACTTCGTGGCAGGATGCCACCTTTCTCTGCTGGCTCAATTAGACCCAAAAGTCTGACAAATAATCTTTGACATCCACCTGTAATGACAATTTTACTAGAAGCTGGTAGCACAGTGGGCTGACAACAGATTACTAGGAAGTTCAAAGGTGAGTACAAATCCTGCTGTGTTGACACTGTGCTATTTTAAAATATATCACCATTATTTCACTGTTATATCATTGTTGTTGTACTATTTGAAAATTATTTTGAGATCTCATTTTCAGTTTTTAACTAAATAAAAATAATTGTGAGTAATTATTAATTGTCTTGCAACCTTTTTGTATTTTAAATAATGCAGTAAATAATGCTTTTAATAACCATTTGAACACACTATGATTTATATGATTATTACTTGAGTTCTCCATGTCCAGTACTTATGACATATTTCATTATAATAAACGTTTTCAAAATTTTAATTAATTTTTTTATTTATTAATCAGAGCACATATAGGAAGTTATCTAAGTATTTCAGTTTAATTAATCATTGTTTGTCACAATTTTACAATTTACATATTGTTTCTTGTTACTTTGATTTTTAATCAGTTTTGTCTATCCCTTGAAAGTTACATTTTTAATCCCATTAGTCATCTGCGGATTCGTGTTTCACGAGAGATTGTTTCTTTAGCGACCAGATGTGCATTGCAACATTGAAAATTCATTCAGTTGTTGCCATCTAAAGCTAGCCTCTCACTTCCTCTCTTCAGCCTGCAATTCTGCAGTTCTCTTGGCATCCTCAAGCAGTAAGCACGTAATTTAACCAATAAAATGGACATCTGTTTACGTGGTATTCCTCCCCTCCTTCTGTGAGTCTGAGCATAATTTACCTCTTCTGTACAACCTGCGACATCATTAGTAAAAAATCTAGCATTTTTGTTCATATTTTGTTTGGCACTTCTGCTTTCTTCACACAGCATTTTTAAATCATTTTTCATCTCGCAGTGTTGTCAGCATGTCATGTTCATGCTATGCTGTGGCCATGATGGCATTTTTCACCACCCAAGTGCTTACTACGTGATTTAGTATTATTTTGTTGCCATCATGTAGTCTGTCTTACACCTACGATTTAAAATTTGTGACTTTTATAACTTTATTTTAGTGAGGGTGCACATGCCAATATAACCTTTTCTGTACATGTCTATAAAAAATTTCTTTCTGCACATAAGCTAATTTCCTTGCTGCGCTCTCTGCTTTTGGTGCACTTCGCCTGCTCTTTCTTTGCTGGTGGTGACGTGGTCAAGTTTGAATTAAATTACTCCATGCTGCTGTTCAGCGGTGAATTAGGTTATCTTCTTGCCTGTGAGCTATCTTAACTGTTCCCATGGATATGATGATGCCATCATTTAGTCAAGTCACTATGAAAAATTATATATGAAATATTTCTTTCTTATTAAAGTATCACTTCTTATCATGCACATATATAATAAATGTTATCAAAATTTAATATTACGACCTCACCTACCATGTTGTAACTAACTTATTTAGGCCAAAAATATTTTGTTTCGAGTAAACCTTTTTAGCAGCAGTTTTACTTTCATGATGTTTAACTAAAGTTAATTAATAAGAAAGAAATTTTGATTGTAAGTTGAGGAGTAATTAATTTTTTTTTTATTGAGACAAAAGGCTTGTAAATTTTGTCATGAAAGATCTTTTTAGTTATTTAAAACCTTAAAATAATGAAGCTATTTTACTTTAATGCTTTAGTTGAAGTTAATTACTTGATTATCATGCTGTGATTTAAGCTAATTTTTTAAAACATGTATTGTCTTCTATCTTACCATTTTTGAGACTAATTGCATTACATTCTCTCTCTTATGTTTATACAAAACTGTCAAAATTTGTTTGTAAGATAACAAAAATAATTATCTGTTGAAGACTTTTTTTTTTTTAATTTTTTAATAAATTCTAAAGAAAAGATTTAGTAAGGCACAACCACAAATCATGTCTTATTATTTACTAGGGAACCGACCTGGCTTTGCCCAGGTACAATTGTATTTTACAGTGATACACTAATAAATAAATTGGGAAAAGACAATTCATTTATGTGAAAACAGAATTATAAAATTATACTATGATGGCCTAGGTTTTTAACTGATTACAGCAACCCAAAAGGAAGGAAATATTTTTTACCAGATAGCCAAGAAGTAGGGTATGGTTTTTGGAGTGTATCTGTGCAACTATAGCGTAGTTACCAAATTTCCGCTTTTCAGCGTCGATATATGAAAATCACAACATGAGTTTCATCACGTTGTTACTTTAGAAATAAGTGTTCCTAGGTAATACTTTTTGCGCTTGGCTGAGGGATCTTAATCGATCACCAAAGTTAAGCAACGTTCCCAGCGGCACACATTTGGATGGGTGACCGTTTAGTGGAATAACATCTGAGCGCTTCCGGGCTTTGGAAGGCACGTTAAATATTCTGTCCCGGTTGTTATCAATTGATAGTAGTCATTAAGCTATTTCAGAGGTCCTTGGGCAACCTGATAAACTCCGACACCAAAAAAAAAAAATATTTCTGTCACGTTCCCAGCTGTTGCAGAATTACGTTTTCTTGTTATTCCACAGGAACCGTACAATTTTCCGGGATAAAAAGTATCCTATGTCCTAATCCAGAACTTAAGTACCTACATACCAAGTTTCATCAAAATACGTTCAGCCACTATGGAGCTGAGTTCGGTCACGTTCCCAGCCGTTGCAGAATTAAGTATCGTTGTTACTTCACAGGACCTGTATAAAAAGTATCCTATGTCCCATTCCAGGACCTAAAGTACCTATGTACCAAATTTCATCAAAATCCATTCAGCTATTATGGAGCTGAGTGGTAACAAACATATACACACAGACTTTCGCATTTATAATATTAGTAGGATTAGCAATTAAGTCTTCCCCTGGGCCCATATGTGTTTTAACTATACAAGAAAGTCTTGTTTGTGTGTGTGTATATATATACAAAATAATAAATAAATGAAATAATAAATAAATGAAATAATAAATAAATGAAATAATAAATGTGTGTGTATATATATGTATATATATAGGGGATGGACAAAATAATATGAACACCATGCAATATAGTACATTTTGTTGCATGTTGGCAACACTGCTTCTGTGTAAATAATGTGACCCGTATGTATTGCACAGTTTACGTGTCAAGTCTTGTAGGTTATATTTCAGTGTATTATACGCTTTGTTCTGCAACGGTTAAAACAAGCGATCAGTGAAAAGTGTGATCTCTCTGACTTCGAAAGAGGGCAAATCGTTGGTGCTCTGTTAGCTGGAGCGTCTGCGACGAAAATCGCTGAATTGTTTAACGTTTCACGAGCGACAGTATCCACGGTAATGACAGCATACACAAAACATGGTAAAACATTATCTGCGAAGAGGAATAGTGGGCGAAACCCAAAGTTAACTGACAGAGACCAACGAACATTAAAAATAATTGTGGCCAGAAAACATAAAACTACCACGGTTAAGTGACAGCAGAACTCAACACTCACTTGAGTAATACTGTTTCAACAAAAACAGTATGGCGGCAGCTCCACATAGCTAACATTCATGGAAGGGCTGCAATTGTGAAACCCTTTAAATGGAAGCCAACGCTAAGCTGCAAAAGAAGTGGTGCCACAATCATAAAACCTGGACACTTGATGATTGGAAGAATGTGGTATGGTCCAATGAATCATCGTTTACATTGTTTACTACAATCTACAAGGTTTATGTAAGGAGAACACCAAAAGAAGCCTACGATCCAGACTGCCTGCTTCCTACAGTCAAGCATGAGGAGGTTCAGTTATGATTTGGGTGGCTATATCGTGGTATTCAGCTGGTCCTCTCATTCACATCACTGGCCGGATTACTGAGAATGAATATCTCGACATTCTCAATGATGAAGTACTTACTATGACTAGTATATTGCTGCCAAACACTGCCATATTCCAAGATGATAATGCGCCCATACACACAGCCAAAAAGGTTCAGTCTTGGTTTAAGGAGCATCAGAATATCATCAAACATCTTCCCTGGCCAGACATCAACATAATTGAACCGTTATGGGGAGTTTTAGAACAGAGAGTGAGGAGCAGATTTCCATCTCCAGCATCATTAAAACAATTGGTGGATGTTTTGGTACAAGAATGGGACAACATTCCGTTGGAAACTATTCAGACACTCTACGAATCTATTCAGCGAAGAATTGCAGCTGTTCTAAAAGAAAATGGTGGCAAATTATTAATAAATAAATATTGTGTATATGTCAGGTGTCCATATTATTTTGTTCATCCCCTGTATATTCTTCGGGTAGGATTTCATTGGTTTTGATCTGTTCAAGATCCAGAGTGGTACCATTGCGTTACCCATCCCTCGTCTGGAACTCTGCGTCATTGCCGTTAACACACTTAATGAAGAAAACGAGGAACAGTATGAGTTTCCATATCATCACACCCTTCATGTAAACTGATTCAAGTAAAGTATTTGAGTGGGTTTTTTCTCCATAAAGTCAAGGAAAACCTCCGTTCCTTCGTTATTAACCGAATGGCAGAAATCCAAGAGCATTCTAGTGCTCAAGACTGGAATCATGTTTTTGGCAAGGACAATTTGACATCACCAAACTCATGGCTATGCATAAAACTACACTCCAAACCATTGATGAATTGCCAGATAAGAAACAAACCATTGTTAATCTAACAGTTAATAGGCCAATAGTTGATTCAATTTTTGGACAATTTTCTTTTCTATCATGTTTACAGTGGGTTACAGCAGACTACTTGAAATTCATCTCCAGCTGAATATCATCAAAGGATGTGAGGAAGGGAGTGTTGTTAAGCAAAGAGCTTTTTTTAGACACTCTGTGTAAGCATTATACATCCTAAACAACAAGAGTTATATAAATAACTGCTTCAGCTTCAAACCTCTCACCGGATGAACTCTAAAGGTAAACTCGAGGATCTTCATAAATGTTTTGACTAATCACAATGTATTAGGGTGGGTGGAAGAATGCAAGTACCTTCACTACTATTATGTTCTGAGGCATCCATTGATTCTACCAGGAAAACACCATCTAAAACAGGTGAGCATTCAAAGTAAGCATATCTCTTTGTTTCATGCAGGAATTCAGTTCACATTGACATCGCTCAGACAGATGTTTTGGATTTTCAAAGATGAAATTTTTCTTGGCAAGTGATCCACGAATGTCTCGTTTGTTATAAGTTTAAGTTAAGTTTTAAGTTGTAACACAGCAATTAATGGGACTGTTGCCTCCTTAGCGCACTGAACTTGCCTATCTATTTTATATGTGTGGTATTTGTAAAGGAAGTCCCATTCTCATTCGTCAAGAATCACACCGAAGCAAGGCCAAGGTAAAATACAATGAAGCATTGTTAATTTGTTTCACTACCAAAGAACTTTTGAGTGACTTGTCAACAGAGGCTTTTTAGCAGCACTGTGTAGGTTTCTTTCAAGACGGGGAATTTGTGCCAACCTTTATAGTGACAATGGTACCATATTTGTGGGCGTAAAATGTAAATGAATTGAGAGAACTTTACCTTATGTTTCAGTCACAGCAGACAATATCGTCTTTTGTATTGTTTTGGTTAATTATTCTAATTAAGGCGGATGGTATGTTCAGAACAGTGTATTGCATTGATAACAGGAATCATATTTATTCCATGACATTAAATTAAACTATTATATTAATGACTCTATGAACTACAACTGCATTGTTATATATGTTTGAAAATGTTATTTCATCCTGTGTGATTATTAAAACAATTCACTTAACCAGCAAGATGAAATTGTGTTATTGCAAAATATTTGTTCTCCGAAATTACAAAACACGAAGTCGCGTTAGCATAAGGCCTGCATATATTTCGTGTACAGGCTAGTTGATGATTTCAACTGTTTATTATGGCACATAGTTCGCCTTTTTTCATGCAGATCGTAAGCAGCGATGGTTGTATCGTCACTGGATATTGCATCGTCACTGGATATTGCCTTCCCCTTAACTAAATCTCTTTCAGCCCCTGCATCTCATTAATAGCAGTACAGTGCGATAGCTGTCTTGGTGTCATCTCAGGTAATCCACACAACAGCATCTATTCCCTGCTGGGCCAAAATTCTTGTGAGGCCCGACTGCAAAGGACTGATACACATATGGTTGACACAACAGCTGACCATACACAAGCCGCAAACAAAAGCCTTGATGGCGCATGCATGCTCCATCAAGAGCAGTATCCCCTTTAAATTGACCAGTGGATTTGCTACTTGCCATTGGCAGCTGTTCATTAATAGTGTATATGGCATTGAGAAAGTCTATCTCATTGTACCCACTGTCGTATATTGCAAAATAAAGCGAAAGATTCCAATTTGAGTTGTCTTTAATTTTTATTTTCCGGCTCCAATGTGGTCAGCCATATTTCAATGGGTTTCCATAAAATCCATTAAAACCTTCGCAGTCACCATTCTTTAAACACAGCTGCAAGACACCAATAAGAAAATTATTCGTTTCTATTATCGATGTTCCATGATTTTATAATTATAATATTGGCTTATTAGTGCATTCAATAAACTATAATGAGAACTCTAAGAAATGCAATATAGTCTTGCAGACATTCACATTTTAATGCTGATTTTGTGATGACTAATATTTTGTAAAATGACATATTACAGTAGAAGCTATAGTGTAAAATGATTACCCTAGTTGTGGTTTACTTCTTTAAGGTTTCGCTGATATGTGGTTTTATTGAAATATACTCCGTACGTGTTTAAGAGAGTACACTGAGTCTGTAAAATGTGTAAGTGAACAAATATCCGTGAATACCGTAACACCTGTGAGAGTGATCGATAATATATTGAAACAAGTAGGGTTACATTTATAATTTCTTTTCATTCAATTATGCAACACAAAAGTACAACTGGTTTTGAGTGGTCGATTATTTAATTGCATGTCCAAAATTACGAAACTGTTGTGTTGTTATATGAGACCTCTCCTAAAGCTGACCATACTCAATAAATTAACAGATGCATTTAAAAATGCCAAATTTGTATTCATGGCACATGGGCAATTCTCATTACAGTCTTAAAAAGTCTGCAAAGAGCACATTGATATGTGCGCACAAGGAAATTCTTACGAGGTCTGCAAAATGAATTATGTATGATAAGCTAGGTTTTTATTAATCAACATTCTTCTCTCACATTACAAATTGCTATATTACAATAAAGAGTAGGCCTACTACAGTTCACGTAAATTGTTCGAATATTACTGTTCAATCTTCAGTGCAGGCAACACATCGCCGAATGCATGAAGTGTTTTAACTGACCATTAGAGTAGGAAAATAAATACATTTTAGCGTCCCAGTACTATTATAACTACATATTTTTGCTATTAAATTTGTTATTCATTATCTTACTCTTAACAAGCCAGTTTTCAAACACGCTTTCCTTCCCTTTAAATGTAGGATTTTTATTCCCGTGTAATAAGCACCGACACATATTTGAAACACATCCAGTAATAAAGTTTGCACCGTAATATTTTCCCTGGAGTATCCGCCCGCAGTTTACACTTCAACGCTTGAGATTCCTCCCAACACTCTCGCGATGCAAACTAAGTTGATAGACTTGCAGAATAAGAGCTGGCAGGATTGTGGCTTCCAAGGGGTGAATCCCTCCTACAAAAAAGCACTTAGCATTCTGCGGTTGGCAACCTGTAAGCCAGGAAAGAAAACAAATTGGATTAAATTAAGCGAAAGGAAAGAACTTTCCCCCCTCCTACAAAGTTTTCCTTGCCTGCACGACGGACGGCTGGCTGAAGAAAAGCCAGGGAGATAGGCGAGGAAAACTCCACCGCAGAATTTGTTATGGGTTTTATAATTGCTTGTTTGGAAAGGAGGGTTGGGGTAAGGAGGGAAGGTAGGAGTTCGTATTGACAAGTTGTCTCGCGGGGTGAAAGAAAGTTTTTGGTGAGTGGGGGGTGGAGGTGAAAGCAGCGGTAGTGTAGAGCCGTGAAGAGATGAGGACTGAGGAAGCGGTATGGAAAGCTGCAAGAATAAACAGTGAGGTAGCGCTGTTTGGATTGAGGTGAACTTGAAATACTTTCGTGTGATGATTTTGGTTCACTACGGCTTCGAACGTAGTAGGTCGTTAAGATGCTCGAACAAAGTGTCGACTGTAATATCACGTCATGTCTGACAAGAACAACTTAACACACGGGTTATGACTTAATATCATATTCTAGTCTGTGAGCCAACCAAGGCAGTTAGGAAACGCGTTCTTGATGGAACGTGTCCTACTTACAGAGATATTCAAGTCTGTTTCTCGCTTGGAAATTCTGCGCAACAGTAGAATGTACTAGACTCCGATTTACACAGGTGACTCCCGTTTACCGTAGTGCTCTCTGAGGCGTTGTTCTCTTTGCGAATGAGTTTTGCTCGGTTGTTATTGCTCGACCGTAGTACCAGACGGCTGGCGTACTGAATATTGTGGCAAGAGAAAAGCGAAGAGCCCCAGTTTTATATCGCATACGCGTGTACCTGGCATAAATATAGCGTGTTTTTAGTCGGCCAGCCTATTTTTTTATATATCTTTATCAGGGCACGTTTTATCTGCCTTATGATTAAATATATTAGAGGCGATTTTTTTTTATTGCCACAAGACTCAATATTAACCTAGTTGGACTTTTTTTTATAGGTTCATTATATTCCAAATGCCGTAGAATCTTTGAAAAGCCTCAGCCGTATATTGACTTATGAATTGGGCATAAACTCAATAACTTTAATTAGAAAACGGGGTTATGAAAACGCAGACTTTTTTCAAATATTTGTGACTGAACATGAATGAGTTATAAAACTTAATTAAGCGCTCTCTCCTCTGTTGCATTACACCGCCTAAAAGATAAAGGTTCGATTTGATTAATCAGGCCAAAACAACGGTTTCGCCCTACATATAGAGCTGTCTGCGCAGGTTTTCCACTATGATGATCAGTATCCTGATTTTCTCATCTTGGTACCGTGGCGAACATTGTCGAGACCGCTGGTTTTTCTCGTGCCTCATCTGTTTTCCCCGTAAAAAATTATCTTGCCTTTACACACACACACACACACACACACACACACACACACACACACACACACTTTGTCGTACATATATCATATTCTCCTTGCTGACCACGAAGGACAGTTGTAACCCACGGATATGACACCTGGCTGCACAAAGCGTCAGATTCCACTCATATTACCCATCCTGACCCTGCCGTGTCGGTGGTTACAACGGATGCATTTTACAGACTCTTATTTAGCTAGACAGCTTCCCTTGTTAGTTGGCGTGAAATCTTGTTTGCTAATTTGTGCCCACTTCCACATATCCGTAGCTGCGAAGGCAATGCAATATTTTCATCTCTATGTTGCAGTGCACACTTGTACGGACACACGCCCTGTAACAACTTAGCAGCCCGTGGCAGTTGAGGGAGGACTTACTACGATAGAGACAGCCTCAGGTGAAAAGTACTGTGTTATGCAACACTGAAGCATGTAGGCACGAGTCAGTCCGCCAAGTAGTAATTTATTTTCCCCTCTGCTGAGTGCCGGAGCCACTCGTTCGCGGTACGGCCTGCTACTTTCCGTTCGGTACAGAAACACTTAAGAATGCTGGTTCTCCAAAAAAAAAAAAAAGAATTTTTATAAAACGCATTTTAACTTTTAGATAAGTGGTCTTTCCTAGCATAAAAATATTTATATTTTTTAATTACGTCAGTAGTTTGTTTATAGCGAATTTGGGACTGGATTTCAAGAGTAGGAGGTACGAGTTTTCTGCCATCTTGGAATTTTCCCTTTTTTTCCCTTTAAATTTCCGGTTTTTTTCTTAAAATCTACCATTTTCCCCTTTAAATTAAGCTTTTTCACTCAAAATTTCTCTTTTTCCCTCAGAATATCACGTTTTTTCCTCAAAATAAGCACCAAGCTTCCTATTTCAAAGAACGAGCCCCGAAAGGCTATTTCAAGTCATTTGAANTTTATAGCGAATTTGGGACTGGATTTCAAGAGTAGGAGGTACGAGTTTTCTGCCATCTTGGAATTTTCCCTTTTTTCCCTTTAAATTTCCGGTTTTTTTCTTAAAATCGACCATTTTCCCCTTTAAATTGAGCTTTTTCACTCAAAATTTCTCTTTTTCCCTCAGAATATCACGTTTTTTTCCTCAAAATAAGCACCAAGCTTCCTATTTCAAAGAACGAGCCCCGAAAGGCTATTTCAAGTCATTTGAAGGATTTGAGGGGCTCGCTTATTTTACCTGCAGGACTCCACCCCTCTCACCACACCCCTAGCCAAGCTCACCTCGCCCCCTTCTGCCACTCAATCATAAATATAAAAAATTACACCAAATTACAAAAAAAATTTAAAATCCAAGAACATAAAATTTACCTTACACTCATCCCACCACGATCATCTCACCCCTTGCCCCTTTTACACTGGCAATTATAATAAATTCGCAAAAATAATAAAAAAATTTTCAAAATCAAAGAACATATAATGTTACCCTACCCCTCACTCATCCCACCACCAACATCAACCCTCCCCACCCCCTACCTCTGTCAATTTTTATACAAAGTTGCAAAAAATATTTTTAAAAAATCTAAACACTGAAGAAAACATAATTTTAACACTAACATAACTCTTGCACCGCATGCACCATGCTTAACACGCACGCACCGCATATACCACAATCAGCACAGCACGCACCGCAATCAGCACCGCACGCAACGCACCACACTTAGCACCGCACTTACCACTGTATGCNTGTATGAATCACACCAATCCTTCCTAATCATCTGCAATCCCCAGCAGTCATCAACAATCCTTACCAATCCTCCTCCTCATCCCAATATTTCAAACTTTCCATTATTCTTTCTATCAATCCAAATCATTCTATCAATCTTCGATAGGTACCCAGCAGACTACATTCGACAGTTTTTCATATGTGAGAAAAAACTGTGCATGTAGCCGTTGACCACTAGGTTTCAAAAAGAAATTATTTTCTTACACCATGTCATTTCGATAGAGCTCTATCCATACCTCGTCTCACACTCAGTGCTAGCACAGTCCAATTATCTACCATAATATAACTGGGAGACATAACCTCTCCTGACTTCTCTTTTATTTGTAAGTATTATTCTATCTAAACACTTCAAGTTTGTGGGTGGAACCTCGTCTATTTATTTGTAACTATGCCCGATTCTGTTAAATGCTTTGCAGTAGTAATAACACTCGTTTATGTAACGTGTGCATGGTAGATTGTCTGCCAAGTGTAGTATATTAATATTTATTTCTTACCCGTCGATGCCTATTCTATTCTTATTACANCTGGTAGATTGTCTGCCAAGTGTAGTATATTAATATTTATTTCTTACCCGTCGATGCCTATTCTATTCTTATTACAGTTTTATATGAATTTGCGTTTCAAATAGATACTTAACGTGTAATTTGGATTGATTCTGTAGGTGTGTTGATATCGCAATTTACACTCGTTATTCTTACCGAGTGAGCAGGCAGGAGCCATGTGTGGATGATAAATATTATTGCCTTTGGTGTTGAGTTTTCTTTTGCAAATATTATAATAGTATTTGGGTGTCGTATAGTTTCTTATGGAATTTCATCCAGTTGTGTAAATTATTTCATATAATAATAACAACGCTCGTTTCGGATTAAAACTTAACATGTGTCATTCGTGAACACGACGTGNTAAATTATTTCATATAATAATAACAACGCTCGTTTCGGATTAAAACTTAACATGTGTCATTCGTGAACACGACGTGTTGATTGGTGTGGGCGCGCATATAAATTATTTAGAATGTTTCACGTCATATATATTTTAAACCCAATATGATGACATGTTAGGCGCATTAAGCACGTATTTTATTCCGATGCCTGAATTACTATCCTAAAACTCTTATTTCGCCTTAATTTTATATTCCTCGCACAATATCCTGTCACTGGGTAAACACTAACAGTTTTTTTGTAAGTTCGATANGTAAACACTAACAGTTTTTTTGTAAGTTCGATAGAAAATTAATATTTTTTATCGTTTCGGGTTACGAACTCGGATCCTTAAACCATGTCTAACCTGTCGACATTGCTTAAACATTTATATCGTGTGTACGAAATTAGCCAGAATTTCACGCACGAACATCACTGATAAACTTAGAAAACTCCCGTCATTAATAGAATAGGGAATCACTTATTTCATTCCGACCCCTTGATTATTTGTTTAAAACTCTCATTTCACCTTTATTATATTTTCCTGAAACATTCTCCTATCACTGGTTAAAATTAATATTTTGATTGTTTCGAGATTTGAACTCGATGCCCTACGAAATGCCTAAATTATGGATATTGCTTAAATATTTATATAGGGTGCGCATAAGAACATAATTAGTCAGAAAAACCCTTACAATGTTGGTTGAAAATGGTTCAATGCACAGGTCGGTATTCGAACTGTGGACCCTGTATATCTTTGTTCTTTGTCCAAAATTTGTCTNAAAAATGGTTCAATGCACAGGTCGGTATTCGAACTGTGGACCCTGTATATCTTTGTTCTTTGTCCAAAATTTGTCTAACAATCTACTTTTTACGTTTCACACGCCGTACATTTATACCTAATTTACTCCACAGTTTTTTTTATAAAGTCCTACTTCGGTGTTTCTTCCATGGAAAGCCAGTAGTGTGTTTATGTTGGTTTTGGACAAGGGTAACAAATATGACTACCATGACGTCACAACATTATCACCAAAGGCACTCGAAGACAAGGGGTAGGGTAGTGTAACATTATATGTTCTCCGATATTTAGAATTTTTTTACATTTTAAGNAGGCACTCGAAGACAAGGGGTAGGGTAGTGTAACATTATATGTTCTCCGATATTTAGAATTTTTTTACATTTTAAGCAATTTTTTATAATTATTGCCAGGTGTGATGGTGGGAGGGGTGAGGTAAGGGTGGTGGGATTAGTGTGATGTTAACNCAATTTTTTATAATTATTGCCAGGTGTGATGGTGGGAGGGGTGAGGTAAGGGTGGTGGGATTAGTGTGATGTTAACGTTATATGTTCTTCGATCTTTTAGAATTTGTTTTAAATTTTTCTTGATTTTTATGATTTGGTAGTGGGAAGGAGGTGAGGTAAGTTTTGCTAGGGGTTTGGTGAGTGGGGTGGAGGCCTGCGGGTAAAAGAAACGAGCCCCCAAAATCCTTTAAATGGCTCGAAAATAGTCTTTCTGGGTCTCGTTCTTGCAAATGGGGGGATCGGTGCTTTTTTGAGAGAGAAACGGGAAATTTTGAAGGAAAAGGGAAATTTTGAGTGNTTCTTGCAAATGGGGGGATCGGTGCTTTTTTGAGAGAGAAACGGGAAATTTTGAAGGAAAAGGGAAATTTTGAGTGAAAAACACCGATTTCAAGGGAACAGCGGTCCATTTTAAGGAAAAAATGGGAAAATTCTAAGATGGCGAAAAACTCCCACTTCCTACTCCTGAAATCCAATCCCAAATTCGCCATAAGCACACTACTTACGGCATATCGAAATCACAATTTTAGTGTTTTGGGGACATCAAATAAACGAAATCATTTACAGAAAATCTAACAAAGGCGACTGAAAGTTGATGTATTAATTAATTTTATATTAGGTTTATCAAAACTTTATAAAAAAAATTATGAACTGCTACAAATTAATACGCAAATATTTATTTTTTTAAACACTTTTTAAAAATTGCTATAGCATTTTGTAGCGTGATTTTAAAGATTTGTTGAAGTAACACATGGTATCTTATTTTAGTGTGAATTATCTCATTTCGGTAAGTGAGTTAGTTGTTGTGGTTTGTAAGTAGCGAATAAAATCCTAAAATTGCGATTATTACAGTCTACTGTGTAAAAAAAATATCCCACATAGAATTAGTTTTTTATGCGAGGAAATAGTACTCGCAAGTGATGCCTACAAGTTGAACAACTTTTCATGAAAATATAAAATAATTTGTTTTTCCGTGAACAGCGCCTTTAAGGAATCCGTGTTTGATGACAACTTGTCATGTGAGAATGAGGTGAGGGAAAGAAAGTAAATGC
Source organism: Clitarchus hookeri (assembly GCA_002778355.1). Classification (NCBI taxonomy): domain Eukaryota; kingdom Metazoa; phylum Arthropoda; class Insecta; order Phasmatodea; family Phasmatidae; genus Clitarchus; species Clitarchus hookeri. The sequence goes on along the minus strand of NQII01000534.1, from coordinate 86,941 downwards.
TGTCTGTCGCACTTTTATGACTCAAGTTACCGTCCTGTATCGGGAATAGAATCCTAGTTGTCTTTGTTTAGTACTTCTAGAGATTAACATTTTCTTGGAATATAAACGCTGAAGATGGTAGCTATTTTAAATAACGGTATATTCAAAAGTAGAACTCTGTAGATTTCCTTTCATAATAAGCATTATAGGTGTCCAAATCTGTGACAAATTTTTTTTTACAAAAATGTGTGAAAAAGCTGGAATGTGCTAAACTATTTGCTATTCTGTGTACACCAATAGCCTTCTAGCTGGGTTATGTAGTATTTTGGCCGAATTTCGAAAAAAAGCCACCGTTAAAATCTTTTTAACAATTCATTAGACGTAAATTCTATCGCATATTTCAAAATAAATAATACTTTTTTAATTTTGACGATATATTTTTTACCGGTTCGGGTTTAGTTGCTATTGGTAAGGTATAAGGAAAATCAATAACACAAGTAACAGATCCATGCAAACATAATTGAGAAAAGATCAGAAAATAATATCGCCTAACGGGAAAATTTGGTTTTCATTTGGCAACGGGCTTAATATTTATCCTGGGGAAAATTTATGCTGTAAGTGCTAGACGCACGTCCCATACACATGAAAGGAAGCGGAACAATAATGTCAATCGTTCCGTTTTAAACAACAAATATCAAATAACTACCATTTGTGTACCTAACTAGAGTTCTCTTAGTGTATAGTTTAAAAAACAAAATATCTAAACCACGGATTTTTATATTATTGTATATTATATTTCATTATATTAACTTTGCCGTAGAAAAACTTAACTAATATGTCGTTGTTTTGTCTGAAATGATGTTACACATCTACAAGAAAATACGTCATCTAATTTAAATGGTTGACGAATACAACTGGGGATCTAGCAGAACAGTGAGTTTTGTTTACCAAGTTTCTTTATGATCTGCACCTCCGTTTAATAAGAGATAAGCATAAAAAATCAAGTTCACATTCACAGCCTCTTTTTGTTCTCCTCTCCCATGCTTCTTTAAATTTAAATACTCACTATTCCTGTAAAAGCTGGTTTACATGGTTCAAGTTTACTGGCGCAATTGATCGCAAGTTCACTTTCACCAGTTCCAGTCGCCAATATACTGGCATCAGCATGTGTTTCTACATAAACGCGAACTTGCGGGAGAAACAACATATGTGGCTGTACAATAGCATGTTTTTTTGGCGCCAGTGTCATACAAACTGAGTTGTCCAGCAAGTAAACGTTTAGACACTGTTCAACCTTTCGAGAAAACAGCGCTTCAGTTCGGGAGTGACTGTTGTGGAGGAAGGTGCGAAGAGATTTCAGATTACATCTCGAATATTTGCAAGGTAATAATTGGCCTTGTCATTGGGGTATTTGCTGAGTAATTATACGAATAGGGACAGCATATAAGAAAAAACAATAAAAGAGTGAAAGCATGTTGGGAGTAGAAAAAACTTGGAGATCTCAAATACTTTTTAAAAATGTCTAAACTTGCAAGCAAACACGTGTTTACACATGCAAGTACAGTGAAACATGGACACCAATTGCTATTGACACCAACAACATTTACTAGTAAAAACTGTCCTTATATAGGTTTATAAAACCATGACGAGAAGGAACAATTACTCAAAGCAATTTGCAACTCGAAGGGATGCCTATGCCTGTTATTTCATGGGTGAAGGAGCTGNTGTAAACTCCCCTTATCGCAAAAGGGAATCCAGTGCTGTATAGGTGCAGCTCTCTATCTCATTATGTTGGCTGTATCTGAAAAATTACACAAAAAGGAAAACGCATAGTTCGTTGGTTAAAAAATTAATTTTCTTTAATAAATACAATAGAAGCAGGGACAGGATTGTTGTAGGAATTAGCATATAGGTTTATAAAACCATGACGAGAAGGAACAATTACTCAAAGCAAGTTGCAACTCGAAGGGATGCCTATGCATGTTATTTCATGGGTGAAGGAGCTGTGCCTTGGCAACTACAAATTATTCACAGCAGAATTTCTAACCAGCGACTTATGGTTACTTTAAGAAATCACATCACTTCAGCATAAAAGTTATCATATAAATTAAATTATTTCTATTTTACTAAATTAATTTTCATATAATGGATAAGACGGACACTTGCAGTGGAAATATGTAATATAAATANCAAACACGTGTTTACACATGCAAGTACAGTGAAACATGGACACCAATTGCTATTGACACCAACAACATTTACTAGTAAAAACTGTCCTTATATAGGTTTATAAAACCATGACGAGAAGGAACAATTACTCAAAGCAATTTGCAACTCGAAGGGATGCCTATGCCTGTTATTTCATGGGTGAAGGAGCTGTGCCTTGGCAACTACAAATTATTCACAGCAGAATTTCTAACCAGCGACTTATGGTTACTTTAAGAAATCACATCACTTCAGCATAAAAGTTATCATATAAATTAAATAATTTCTATTTTACTAAATTAATTTTCATATAATGGATAAGACGGACACTTGCAGTGGAAATATGTAATATAAATANAATTTCTATTTTACTAAATTAATTTTCATATAATGGATAAGACGGACACTTGCAGTGGAAATATGTAATATAAATACGTAGCACAGTTAGTAAGTACCTTTACGCCGTGATGCGTTGCTGCTTGCACTCGAGGCACAAATCCTCGAATTTATTGACTGTGGATGTATAATACTGTAAGGGATATTTGTGAAATATATATTTTCTACCGCACTTACTCAATATATTCTAATTGTGTTTGTACTTAGTCAAGTAAAACTAATAATTAACTTCGTGTTTATTAGCTTTATCCTGCACTTTCACATACTAACATTTTTTTAAGGTACATAAAAAGTATAAATAAATTATCATGTATTTTATTACTAAATATATGTATTTGGATAACGTATTTGCCAGATTGACATTATTTATTTTTCCCATAGCTACGTCCACTAAATTTTCTTCCTGAAATTTCCTTGCAGCGTACTTTAATTAAACAATACCTTCCGTTCTGAAAATGAGCGTCTTTACGTACACATCGGTTGTAATCAAACAATGTGATGTAAAATCAATGAAACCATATGAGGTAATTTATGAATGGTGTACGCTTTAACATTCATCCAGGATAGAAACAATTTCAACGAAAAGTGTACAATACTAACGATTTTCTTATCACTGTATGTTATCACATAATCTTTGTTTTTTTTTTCACAGGTAATTTCATTAAATGGCTTTTAATGTTTCTTCTACTCACCAATTTTGAAGTTGTAGAGTGTGTCCTAATAGCTTTGGGTAGAAACCTATCTGCCTCACAAAACCATATCAGTGCAAGTTCGTAGATGTCCTCCGGTGCATATCCCGTCTTCGTTTTGGATTTCCCCGCCGAATGAAATTCTTAAGTGTATGTATTTTTTAATCTACGAATTTGACATTTTACTGTTACCTCATTAATGTCAGGGAAGTATTCCTTCAACATGTATACCCTCGCAGAGTAATCACCCTCCTTTTTTCAGTTTTTTTTATAATCTTCCCTGTCGACATTCCCTTATAAAGGTAACTGCTCATTTATTTCTACAAAATGTTTTGATTTAGAATTATAGAACCTAGTGTTGAGACTGCATTCTTTTTGTATGCATCGTCATTTCAGTTGAATCACGTCGCAAACAAATTAAGAAAGTGTAGGACCTTCCAAGAAGGTATAGGCTATTCATGGTAAAGTGAGCACTGTTTGAAGTCCTCTCATTTGGAATAATAGTCAATAAATATATTTTATTTTAACATTAGAAGTTAACTTGCGAGTGTGGTGAAATATATAATCTGTGTTTATTATTTAAATNAAATATATTTTATTTTAACATTAGACGTTAACTTGCGAGTGTGGTGAAATATATAATCTGTGTTTATTATTTAAATTGCAATATCTATTTTTTAAAAATTGCGGAAGGATAAAATTAACTAGAGCTTTAAAGTGCTCACTTTACTGTGAACAGCCTATAACAAAAATGCGCGTAAGTTGAATCCATAACAAATCAAAACTTTTTAAGCATTTTCATCAGCATGCTCTTTCCAGAATGTTTGCATTCGTATCTTAATATTTCTGGGCATTGGTATTTGTTAGTATCTGCATAGTTGGCATCTATAGTTCAGTCATGGCTACTTGCAACTTTTCTGAAGCCCTACTAAGTTCTACTTTCAGGCTATTCGTCCACCTCGTGAAAACAATGCTTAACTAAGTCTAGAAAATTAAACCAGAGGGAAAACGCACCACATTTGTGCGCAATCAGCATAATAATATTTTGCAAAAGAACTATTCCTTACTATGCATTACCGACANAAACGCACCACATTTGTGCGCAATCAGCATAATAATATTTTGCAAAAGAACTATTCCTTACTATGCATTACCGACATGTATGTTTTCTCAGTTTTTATTCAAAAAATAACTTTCGTTAAAAATGAATTTAAAAAGTAAAATTCATTTTTAAAATAATATTATACTGTTATGTTAAAATAAGTACTAAAACGCTTGTGATACATGACATACTGTATTTTGGAAACATCCATAGACGTCATACACATAATTATTTTTTAATGTTTGATTCAATAAGTGTGAAGATACTGCAAATTAAATTTATGCATCTTGAGATGCAGGCAAAAATTTATATTCACATCATGCACGTCGAAACATGCCTGTAAGCGTCAGCATTGTCTAACTGGCCACATGAGAAAGTAACTAATTTCGAGACAGTAGGAGCACACTGAACAAACGAAGACTCACTCGATCCCATTATTATAATGTAGTGTGCCATGAAATACCCTTGCATTAGAATGTGAATAAACGAAAGAAAAAAAANCTCGATCCCATTATTATAATGTAGTGTGCCATGAAATACCCTTGCATTAGAATGTGAATAAACGAAAGAAAAAAAAATGGCAGAGCTTACACTGACCTTTCCTTGGAGCCACGCGAAGGATAGGGATTCCTGTGCAAGAGAACTNAAAAAAAAATGGCAGAGCTTACACTGACCTTTCCTTGGAGCCACGCGAAGGATAGGGATTCCTGTGCAAGAGAACTTGTTAAAACATTAAAAATGCGACTATAGTCCATCCATGGTTACTTCTGACTTTCCTTATGTCCTGCTGAAATTCTACTTCCAGGACATTCCTCCGACTCACGCAAACAAAATTTAATTAAGTCTAGAAAATTGCACGAAAACGACAACGTACCTCATTCTTACGCACTGTGTGTAATAATATTTTACATAAGAACTGTTCCTTGTTATGCATTATCAACACACCTACTTTATCTCCGTTTTTATTAATAATATTTAAAAAATAAAACATATTTATTTATATAAAACATATGGTTAAATGCAAGAGAAAGCATTGAAGCTTTAACTTTGCTGGTATAAATAAAGTCGAAATAAATAAAATAAATAAGTAATAAATATTTATAAAATGTATGGTATTTTTATTTTAACAAAAGTATAAAACGCTTGTCGTGCGTGGCATGCTTAGGAAACTACCAAACACGTCAGACATGGGATGATTTTTCAAATGTTAGATTCCAAAAGTGTGCAGAAACAGCGAGTAGACTATATCTTGCATAACGTTCTCTAGCTGTTCGAGGGACCACGGTGGTTTAGCGGTTAGACTACTTCCCTCCCACCTAGACGAACCGGGCTCGATTCCTGGCGGGGTCACCCCGAATTTTCGCAAGTGGGAATCGTGCCGGACGATGCCGCTGGTCGGCAGGTTTTTTGGGTTTTCTCGAGGATCTCCCGTTTCCCATTCTCACTCTGCTCCGTACTCACATCACATCGGCTGCCAAGACCTCGATGTTAAGAACCGTCCAACTCTCCCCACTCCACTGGACGCTAGAGGCTGTTGTGTATAATTCTCTAATACACGCGCCGTGCGGTCGCGCAGCTAGGCCGCAAAACACCGGCGTGGTGCGGAAAAAAAAAATAAAAGCATCTCACCAACAACGTTTGCAAAATCGTAGGGGGTGAGAAGAGTGTCAAAAGAGTTGGAAAGGGAGGGAAGTGTCAGGTGCGCATATTTTTACCCGTCTCGTGCAACCCCCACCCCCTCTTAACCAATGGAAGCTCACCCCTCCTCCGCACGGGGCGAGCTCGTATTTTTATCGGTCGTGTAGCGCGGAGTCAGGCCGCAGTCATTAATCACACCCCCCTTCACCCTGCCGCCCAACACCCTTTTTCGAGCGGCGTAACCCATCCTCGGTGACAGCTCGCTTGCTAATAGCGCCACGCGAGATACAAGTTCGCCGATAATGAGGATGCGTATCGTGTTATCGATTAGCCGCGGAAGGAGGTGTGTGTGTGTTTGTGTGTGTGCGTGCGCGCGCGCGTGCCTATGTTCCAGCAGTGAAAAAGGGGGAGATAGGGGGCTTACAAGCACACGCACTCTCTCGCACACACTGCTCTCTCTTGTTCTCCTGCGAACGGGCGCGATTAGGCCGCACGCCACGCACAGGTGACTCCCGGGCTGGTGCGGCTTTTGTCCCTCTCCCGCGAACGGCTCCCACAATTTCGTGTCTCCATCCGAGGAGGCGTTCATTAACTATTCCTAACTGCTAAAGCTAACACCAACCTGATTCCCCACGTGACATCTCCGCTCCTCCCAGGGATAGCTTCTGTGTAATGCACAGCTCACCTTGTAGTTAAACAACTAAAAAACTCGAGCCACACGTATTAAAGACGACGTACAGGAATTAACGAACAGTAAAATTGTGTTATATTTACCGCTGCATGTCACCGTCCTTTGTAACGAATATACAATTTTACAATCTAAAAATTGCTAAGCCACACAGGCTTGCAATGGAAAGTTCGTTTTCACGCAGTTCTTTTATAAAGTATTCATAATCACGCGTAAAATANAGCCACACAGGCTTGCAATGGAAAGTTCGTTTTCACGCAGTTCTTTTATAAAGTATTCATAATCACGCGTAAAATAATTTCTTGACACTACTTTTTCAGGTTTCCGGTTTATTAATTTAATTGTGATATCAAACTACAAACAGGTGTATAGAATGTTTAACGAAATATAGAAATTTTATAAACAATTCTGTGAACCGTTTTTGTGGAATATACAACCAAAAATGTAGTTTATGTTAAATACCTCCTTAAAAATAACGTGAAAAACGTTCGTCTAAATCGATTATAATTACGTTGCAAAATACCATATTCCCGATTTGAACTGGAAAAGCTACTTACTGTTATCGCACTTAAATATACAATCATACAATAAATATTAGTTTTAGAAAATTATGTGATGATTGGCTGATTAGGAAGCAAACGATGTGTATAGTTTCAATTTCAAAAAACCCCACGTTGTTCCTGATTGAAATGAAGTTGGCATTGACAAAGGAAAGTTGNTGTGTATAGTTTCAATTTCAAAAAACCCCACGTTGTTCCTGATTGAAATGAAGTTGGCATTGACAAAGGAAAGTTGACGTATATCAGAGCTTGCTGCCATATCTGAACGGAGTAATCTTACACATGTAGCTACAGTGACATATGCTAAAATATACATGTTTCAAGGAACAGCTAAAATGGAATGTAATCATCACTCAGATAATTCTGCTGTATTTTTACTTTTTCTTAGTGTGCTTACAAAAATGGGTCATCCAAGCTGGATAAGGATGCCTGTCATTTTGGATTAGACAGAAGTTTAACAAACCTATTTTTCAATGTTTGAGCCCAAACTACAGTTACAGTAAGTTTNGTCATGTTGGATTAGACAGAAGTTTAACAAACCTATTTTTCAATGTTTGAGCCCAAACTACAGTTACAGTAAGTTTCATTTGTATATAATTCAGCAAAATAGAAAGAAGTTAATAAGTGGCTGAATTACGCTGCAGGCCTCTTTATAATTGCANATTTGTATATAATTCAGCAAAATAGAAAGAAGTTAATAAGTGGCTGAATTACGCTGCAGGCCTCTTTATAATTGCAACACTAAAAGGTTTTTGAGGTATCACAACCAGATTTGTTGGACTGAATGTCCATAATACACAGGTGACGTGATAACTCTTTCAGCGCGGTATAACGTACACAACATGCGGAAATCAGAACTGTGTGGCCCCGCCAAAAGCTGAGATAACAGCTGCTACACGACGCGGCCCTGAGAGGACGAGACTTTCGATGTCCGTCTGGGGTATCTCCGCCCATGCTGTCTGTTTCTATGCGGGCCTGAAGTTCTCCATTCTTCAGGCCGGCCTTAAAGATAAGGAACAACAACAACAGGCTCTAACACCTACGCAATACAACGGTTGCTGATCAGCGTACCAGCGTTGCGGACGAGGCGCTAGCGGGACTGTAATCCGATTGCACCTCATACCTTAGCTCCTGGTGCTAGGCCAGTATCACAGCATATAATGTAGAACTCAACCAGTCGTGGGCCACGGTGCCTCGAAACACTGATGCGACCATCATGGTGCTACAAGCAGAAGCGGGATTCGTTGGAGAAGTTGACATGCCATTCGTCGCCCCAGGCCCAATGTTTCACGCACCATTGCAGCCGCAGGCGCTTGTGGTGAGCAGTCAGTGGCAGCCGCAGTAATGGACGCCTAGACAACATGTCTTGATGCGGCAGAAGGCAACGAACAGAGCGTGTGAGAAAACTATTGGTGTCCTACATGAATGAATTCCTGAGCGAGGTTGTTTGATGTTGTTGTGCGGTCCGTAATCGTCACGTGCACCAGATGTATGTTCTCGCAATCGTTGGGGCGACGGAACCGTTGACTTCCTCTAAGTCGCTCAGTCCGTCCCTCCTCAAACAATTGATTTCATATCCGCTTCACGGTGGTTGCATTTCTTCCAACGTAAAAACAGATTTCGCTGTAGGATAATCCACATTCCCGATAGGCCACGATTCTCCTGCAGTCAAAGGTGGAAACTGTATGGTTAGTGTTTTCTTTGGCACAGCATACTCACACTGTCTGTGCACATTTATAACAGAGAAATACAATTCCACTACCTGCTAGTGGCTCCCTGAACATCAAGTAATATTCCGATTATCACTGTCGCCATTGATATACATGCTACGTCACTCTGGGCTGAAAAACTAATCATGTCATTCTCCTACCCTGCTTTACGAATTCCCCCAATGTGGTCTTTCATGTGAGTCCTTATTGGTATTGCAATTTTAATGGCAAACAATGTATTATCTCATTGGCTTGATAAGCTTCAGGGGGATGGAAAAGTATTTATTGCTCTCACTGCAAGTCGTTTTCCATTTACACATTGTGATTTATGTGACTCAGTGTCACAGATCACCGCCTTATCAGCATGAACAATAAACAATCTATTGTTGGAGGTAGGTTTACGGTATTGTGTTACCCTGACACGATTGCCCCTGCCACCTGCGCATCGTCGTGAACGTCTCCGGTGGTGTCGGGAGAGAGTATGTTGGAGAGGCGAATCGAGAGCAGTAATGTTCAGTGATGAAAGTCGTTTCTGTCTTGGACAAAGTGATGGTCGTGCTCGCGTTCTTAGACGTGCGAGAGAGTGGAACATTCCATCGTGTATTCGCACTCGCCATACCGGACCCACACATGAGATTATGGTATTAGGGGCTATAAGCTACACATCCCTGATGCCTCTGGTATTCATTCCGGGGGCCTGACGAGTGCGTCGTACATCCGTGACGTTGTCAGTCCTGTCTTCCTACCATATCTCGACACACTGCCTCAGGAACCAATCTTTCAACTTCCTTATACTTCATGTTTGATCAGTTCCACATACCACCTCCTTCTTGTGTACTAAATTTGAACAGGAGCGTGTATTTCTGCGGGTTGTTCTTGAACGTATTTCCACGAATGTATTGCTATTCTGTACAGCATCCTGCTTCACTGTTTTGGCTAATGAAATGGTGCTGGAATAAGATAAAAGTTCTAATTTTTATTGTTCTGTTCAGCCATAATCTGCTATATTGGTTTTATACTTATCTACACATGGGCTTCATTAATCATTGTAATTGTTTCCTTTTTTCAAACCACTATATTAATTATTTCACATTTTCAGCATTTCATCTACCGGCGCTTCCTCCTCCTTTGATACATTTTTTCGGCCTATGAATATATTCGTTTGTTTTTCTTAAAGCAGATAGCTATATTTGTTTCAACAATCACACAGATGCTACGCTGTTGTTTGTTCCAGAGAAAAGATAACGCACTGGGCTCTAGAGACAGACGATTATACACACTATTTGAACTTGCAGGAATCCGTATCTCCCCNGAAAAGATAACGCACTGGGCTCTAGAGACAGACGATTATACACACTATTTGAACTTGCAGGAATCCGTATCTCCCCACTCAGTGACACCCTCACAACAGAACTTGACGAAGTGATAAACATTTGAACTCGCATTTGGTAGGAACTGCGTTTGAATCCTGGTCCTGCCATTTTGATTTCGGTTTTCCATGTTTTTCCAAAATCGCTCCGCAAGAATGCCAGGATGGTTCCTTATTACAGGGTAAGGCCTTCACCTTCCCTGTTACTTTTTCAGTGAGCAACTTGCTCCGTATCTAATGATCTTGCTCTCAATGAGACGATATGGGAGGGAGATCCCTGCCATATTTAATTTGTATTTATTTCTCATAACTTAATTTCCATATGCAATATTTAAAAACCAAGCTTTCCAATGTAAAAAGAACATCATAACAGTTATTTCGAAGTCCGGCTTCCCTCTCTTCCTTTACTCGTTTCACATCTGTAACCGTAACCATAGTTTCCCTTATTATTTAATAATTTTTGTCCCACATGTGTAAATACTGATATAACTGAAAACATACAATCTTCAGAAATTATGTTAAGTGGTTCTCTATGCCATGTCAATATTTGCTTTTGATATCCGTTATTAAATTTTATTATGATGATTTATAAAAATTCAAAATGGATGGGATTTCTCTACCTTAAGGACTACACATATATCTACATAATTTGAAGTATATTTCGCGTGAAAGGGCCAACGGCGTTGAGGTTGGACTCGTGCAGACAGTGATTGAAACTCCACATGATGGGGACGACCTCAAGAGTCCAACACCCAATGACAGGTCAACGCAGTGAGAGACGAAACAGCTCTGGCACTGTACTGGACAGACACTCGAGGTGAGGATGGCATCTCTGTCGGAAAACAGGTTCATATGAACTACAGGTTCTCAGTGACATTGTAGGGGGGTACTGAAGGCGTAAAAATGCGCCAACCTTGGGGATTTTGTCTGGTCATTTGCATTAGCTGACAGTGTCTGCGCTGATGAAGTGTAATCTCAACTCTTTCTAGAAACAGAGTGTTCTTTGCAACTATTACTTTTTTTCCCGTACGATGACGCCANAGGTGAGGATGGCATCTCTGTCGGAAAACAGGTTCATATGAACTACAGGTTCTCAGTGACATTGTAGGGGGGTACTAAAGGCGTACAAATGCGCCAACCTTGGGGATTTTGTCTGGTCATTTGCATTAGCTGACAGTGTCTGCGCTGATTAAGTGTAATCTCAACTCTTTCTAGAAACAGAGTGTTCTTTGCAACTATTACTTTTTTTCCCGTACGATGACGCCACGAACATTCAGAGGCAATCACACAGCTACTTTGTGTCGGGTCAGTAAACTAGGATAGAAAACGAGAGGAAAAGTTTCAAAAGCTTCGCTACTTCTTTCATGCTATATAGGCTATATTCAATACTCCTAGTCCTCTGCGGCACGTCTTATTACGATGCTCAAGTCACATTAGTGAAAGATATGAACTATAGTTTGAAGTCTAACCTCGTACCAAAAAAATCNCTAGTCCTCTGCGGCACGTCTTATTACGATGCTCAAGTCACATTAGTGAAAGATATGAACTATAGTTTGAAGTCTAACCTCGTACCAAAAAAATCAACCAGGCAAGCTGAACATAATATACTGTTACAGTTATCTCTCAAATTCAGTTGACTGACCCAAGTTCGTTAAGGTATGGAGGCCATAATTCAATGAAAGAGTTAATTATAATTTCCTAATTTTATTTACAATAACTACAAACAAAGTTCTCTCGACCGAAAGTTTCACAATAGATTGATATCACTTGCTGTTTACAATTAATTCGATCAATTAATATAATTTTAATTTACCTCAAAGAAATAACTGTAATTAAGGAATTTAAAATCAGCCCCAATAGACAGTGTAACAAAACCTATTTATTTTTTTATAATTTATATTGTCATATTGCCATATTGTACAGCTTCAATATTTACAGTAAAATCCTTATCACATGTTCATTCGGTCCCACCTCAGGTTAGTCCATGTCCCATAAGTCCGGAATGTTCTAGAGATTTCCTAGTTCCCTCGTGCACAGTAGCCTTCACTCGTCGGGTTTCGTGCCCTCTCGTCCATTCACACACTGAAATTCTCGTCCGCCGTCGTCTCACGATCTCCCGTCGTCATCCGTCCCTCGCCGCACTCGACTTCATCCATCGCACTCAGCCAGATGGCCTCTGAAAAATAATCCCGACGCTTGGGCCACTGCAACATTTATAGGGTCGTAGGCCATCACCAAGAAATTTCTCTAAATGCCACGTTGCGCCGTGGGTCCTAGTTCCCAGAATATTCTTGGGCATCATCTACACTGGTCGGCTTCTCCACAGGTGGGGGAGGAGGAGAGTTTATGATGGCAGCCAGGTAGCCACTGTCAATCATTCCCCGGCTG
>NQII01000534.1:17530-74156 GCA_002778355.1 Clitarchus hookeri | reverse complement strand
GGGGGTCGGGGTAGCCCCCCCCTTTTCCCTTCTCATCAACACAGAGTCGGGCTGCGCATGGAGTTTGCGTCTATTGCGAGCGTCAGCGCGTAACAGTACTATCCTTCTGGGATAGCTGCCAGTCCTGCTACTTCAGTTGCCAACTAATGACCGGCTGCAGCAGGCGAACTGCAGCGGAGAAAAACAAAGGCCAGTCGGGTCGCCACGTGTCTGACGTAATCCTTCGCTCTCCTGCAAAAGTTAGTACGCAACTTATGTGTATTAGGAGAAAGGTGCCAAAAATGGACCATTGTCCCCGTTGGACCACTTCATTATCTCAGGGTTTATGCACAGCGCATACTCGTGGGAGACAGAAAAGTACAAGCGATACAGCCGCTACCAGTTCGAGAATTTTCGGGCTTATGGTAGAACAGACGCGCACAGGATAGAGTCAGATACATTTATTACTTAGTTGTTTATTTTACATTATCTATTAAGACTTGTGCGCTACAAGTTAATTATTGAAGAGTAATAATTTGTAGGGCATCTAAAAGCTGGTTTCCTGTGTGACATGTCACTGTATTGCAAAAGTATGTATTGATGCTTTACACTGCACTGCAGTGNCTAAAAGCTGGTTTCCTGTGTGACATGTCACTGTATTGCAAAAGTATGTATTGATGCTTTACACTGCACTGCAGTGTGCTCAAGACAAAATAGCGTAAGTGCTATGGATGAACCAGCAATCAGTCCCATGGATGGACCGGTGGTCTTTCCATGGCATACTGGTTCATCCATAGCATCACAATTCGGCAATGCACCTAACGTTAATATTACACGATACCTGCTTCTGCATTGGAAACTGGATCTATTTTATTTATGTTTATGTGATAAAATGAACACATCAGAGAATTTTATTTCCAAGTACTCAGCATTCAGAACTCAGTCTTAGACACTCTGAGTCTACATATATGGTACATGCATCAGGATAAAATAAAGACAGCGTAAGCTGATTCTATGATCTTGAGAAAGTATTAGAAAAGTAAAACATTGATGCTACAAGTATATTCAACGTATACGAGACAGGGCTCGCCAATGTCCAGAAAAAAACTAGGTAGATAATTTCTCAGAAAAGAAAATGTCAAGTGGGAGCAATGTTGAGCGGAGAGTGTGGACCGAACACAACTGCTGTAGGCCACATGCTGCATCAGTGCTTCAGGATCCTACTTCCCTCCCACGTTGATATACAAAAAGGGCAAGGGCATGTAAGATTTCAGAGATGAAGCTATGCCTGGTACTGTATTTTTAAATTCAGTCCTGAAAGCAGTTATATAACAATAACTTTATTTGTTAAAATGTTGGAGCATTTCATTAAGTGTGTTAAAACAAGCATGCAGGGAAAAGTTCCTTTTCTTTGGATTGGAACTCGACGTACAACAAAAAATATCGAAACACTCTGCGCATATCTCGCGGGAATACTATTTTAATGTTATCATTAACAAGTCACGCCGCACACCGCATCCAGCCTTTAGATGTCACTTTCTTCAAGCCCTGGAATACCTACTATACACATGAACTCGAAAAGTGGCTTATGGCAAATCCAGTNTAGATGTCACTTTCTTCAAGCCCTGGAATACCTACTATACACATGAACTCGAAAAGTGGCTTATGGCAAATCCAGTTCGGAACGTCACTCAGTCAAAAGTGGGTATGTTATTCGGTATTGATATGGCCAACTATTTTTCGCGAAAAGATTTATGCGGATGTTGTACTTCAACTTCGTGCCTGCACACTTTGTAAATTTAATTTGTTTATTGGTCGTTTCTGTGTGAGAAGATATTTACTACTCGACTGATCCAATCAGAGTTAAGTTACCCCGACACTGAATTTCAGTGATTGGCTGGTAGACGCGTGAGAGTTGAAATCATCAAACCACGAAATAGGTTCTGAACTATCATATTTTGCAGTCAAAGTAGCCGCGGAATAATCTTATCGCGAAAAATAGGTTTCCCTAGGTATTTCTTATGGAAGAGCTGCTACAGTGGATGTGGCAGTGAACGCTAAGAGCTACACGAGTATGGCCAGTAAACAGCGATGATGTGAGGAACATCATTTTGTTGCTTCTTACGTCTCCCCTTCCTCCCCAGGGACCGCGGAGGCTGAGCAGTTAGATTGCTCGCCTCCCACCAAGGCGAACCTGGTTCAATCCCTGGCCGTGTCAATCCCAGATTTTCGTAAGTGGGAATCACGCCAAACGATTCCGCTGGTCGGCGGGTTTCCTCGGGGATCTCCCGTTTTCCCCGCCTTTGCATTCCAGCGCTGCACCATCCGCACCTCATTTCACCCTCATCAGCTCTCGAGACATCGTTGTAAAGAGCCGTCAAACCTCTAAAACAAACTCAATCCTCCCCCAAACCCTGGTCCAAATTATCTGTCCTTAGCTCAGCATGCAACACATACCGACACAGATAAAAATACGGAGTGCCAGCCAAGCACAAACACAAACTAAATGATTACCACCCAGTGGGAAGCTGGAATAATAAGTGCTCCTTCACCAAGCTCCAGGCCCAGTTCATCGTCTTCCTTTTTGGGTCAGTGAAACAAATATCTCCACTTCCAAAGGCAGCTACTGTTCTTTCCCCCAGCAAGAATACAACAGGGACACANGGTCAGTGAAACAAATATCTCCACTTCCAAAGGCAGCTACTGTTCTTTCCCCCAGCAAGAATACAACAGGGACACAAAGAGCAGCTGTACTTACTTCGTCCCCTTACAAAGCAGCACTTGAAGCATCCCAAATGTCTACAAAAAGCGCTCTGATAAACCAAGACGTGGACGCCCACGCCCTAAAAACAATGGCATCTATACAGTAGAAGACNCTACAAAAAGCGCTCTGATAAACCAAGACGTGGACGCCCACGCCCTAAAAACAATGGCATCTATACAGTAGAAGACCTTGGGTTTGTGATATCTGTGAAACTACAAAGTAAGAAGGTATTGCTGAGTGTATGTCATGCAAATAATGGTTTCATGTAGATTGTGTTGGCGTGGAGAAGGGAAATAAAAGGTCATTTACCTTTTTTGAAATATTTTTCGTCGTTCCCTTATTAACGCAAGGTTATTATTAAGACAAAAGTTACACTACAGCTACAATATGTTCCCGACAATAAATATTTAAATTGAAATAAATTGAAAGTGGAAGAAATCTGAAGCTATGTTATTGCAATTACTTTTCATCGTGCCTCATTCGTTTTAATTGTGCAGTTTATCAATTAAGANAAATCTGAAGCTATGTTATTGCAATTACTTTTCATCGTGCCTCATTCGTTTTAATTGTGCAGTTTATCAATTAAGAGAATTTTTATTGCAAATGAAGTATATATTAAAAGTGGTCCATTGATCGAACTTACATGGTCCATTCATAGAACCCAATACCTATAAATCGCTTGCACTATTTTTTATTTTTTTTTGGTAAAACGTAAGGGATATATATAAATTTAGGGTGCTAAAGTGTAGGGTTATATTGTATGCGTGTACACTTTTTTTCTATGTGTTTGGTGCATCATTTATTATGCTGTAACATGGAATACTTACCAGGTCTAGTGATGGCACATTTCCCTTATCTATCTGCTGTTTTGGTACGTCGCACAGCTTAATAGAGGTAGGTTAAATGTGACGTGGACTTATTATGATAAGCTCCTCAGTACTTATTACAAACCTTATGCAAGTAAACTCCGTAGTTCGATTAGAAACATCGTCAATTTGTACTCCTCACACATGAGAGATCATGACCATTGAGAGCTCGACGACTGTAAATTGCATTAGCGTAACAGATCTGTAAGTAAGAATAAGGTTGAACTGTTGTTGTAAAAGACTTTTCTTAGTACGGAAACGAAAATATAGGTTACAGTATCATTTAGTTCGAAATAAAATAGATGTCGTTTTTCTTACACTGGCCAGAAGTTTTTAATTGGTTAAGAAGACATAAGATCACAAAGACAACAGGTAGAAAAATTACGAAATGATATGAAGAATATACGCCTTGAATTGTAGAACAATTGAACATGATTCCAAATAGTAAAATATATTTTATAGTTCTAGGCGCCGTTGAGCGATGTATTTCTTATTAATTACAAGAAGTCGCGAATCTAATACGAAAATGTGCACACTGTGAGTACATTTTAAAAGTAAATACGTTGGAACCACTTGCTGATAGTTACTTTTGTATTCCGGTCATAAAGACGTTAAANAGTACATTTTAAAAGTAAATACGTTGGAACCACTTGCTGATAGTTACTTTTGTATTCCGGTCATAAAGACGTTAAATTAAGAAATGCCAAAATGTGTGATGTGAAATAGTTAGTTGTCTAACAGCAGTGATGTTCAGAGCCTTTAAGGGTGCAGTGAAGTAGAGTTGTAGCAGTTAGGGCACGCAGCGGTGGGACATGAAAAATCCAACGGGTCACGGCAACTTCCACCACATTTACCACACTTGAAAGTCCGGGTTTTTGCCCGCCAGGGAATTGAGCCCAGTTTTTCGGGCTGGAAGGCGAGTGGTCAGACATCTAGACCATGGCGGCCCTGCCAGTGAAGTGTAACTGAAGGGTAAATTTACACTGTAACTGTGCAAGTTTTAGATTCACCTCTTTGCAGTNGCCCTGCCAGTGAAGTGTAACTGAAGGGTAAATTTACACTGTAACTGTGCAAGTTTTAGATTCACCTCTTTGCAGTCTTCTGTAGATGTCACAGTCAACTATCTCTATCCATAAGAGAGGAAATAATTTTTTTCAATCACACTGACACATGANGCCCTGCCAGTGAAGTGTAACTGAAGGGTAAATTTACACTGTAACTGTGCAAGTTTTAGATTCACCTCTTTGCAGTATTCTGTAGATGTCACAGTCAACTATCTCTATCCATTAGAGAGGAAATAATTTTTTTCAATCACACTGACACATGANATTCTGTAGATGTCACAGTCAACTATCTCTATCCATTAGAGAGGAAATAATTTTTTTCAATCACACTGACACATGATAAACCTTATCCACCGCATAAGGTTTTGTACATTTTGTCATATTTAAATTCCCACTGGTATATATATTTTTTACCAAAACCAGAAATTGAATAAATATTATACAAGAATCTTTTGCTTTCTTTTTTCACTCTTTCCGTTTATGATACATTTTAAGAACATTTTCCTACAATTTATTACTTAATTTCTTTATCAACTGTTGTTGTACACCACAGTAAAATGTACCGTTTTTTACCATCAGCTAGAATTTTATACATTAAAACATATTTTTAAAAGATGAAAATGACCCACAACTACGTTTCTTGTATTTCTTGATAAAATATTCCTTGCTGCTATTAAACATTAATGTATTCGTTGGCCAAGCTAGAGGCACTGGTACTTGTTTATAATTGAGGTCTGAGGACGCGCGACTCCACGCAGTCTGATGGAAGGTGAACGTAACTAATTGGCGGGTTAAAAGGCGCCCGCCCCTAAAATGTTTTCCCCAGCGGTGGCGCGACTCTCCCGCCGCCTTCAGGCGCGGCTTATTTACTCCCCCCGTGGCACGAGCTTCTTTCGTCTGACGAGAGCTTCGGGATACCGAGGGGGTGAGAAAGAAAAACACTCGAGCGCAGCTAGAGGTATTCTCTGCGGCGGAAGGCGAGAAGGGAAGTGAGGAAGAGAAGGAAAAAAAAGTGTGGTGGGGAGAAAGTAAGAACACAACGAGCTAATGAGCTCCACTTGTTGAATGTCTTCTCCTGCACCCTTGCACCTAAAGCCAAGCCCTTCCTTCCTTCCGACTCTTAAATCAATCCTTCGGGAGGATTCCCTCGCCTCCGCAACTTTGCTCTCCAAATATCAGATAAAAGAACGGTAAAAATAATGTTGATTTTACACCATGTTCCACCCCGGTGCTTCTGTTTCAACGCTGATACAAAAGTCAGAAGCGTTACTTGCAACCATGTACACTTTCTTCTCAGAGATACATAACTTGTCTCAAGGAACCGACGCGACGCTCTGGCGTTTCGCTAAAATTAATTATATTCTCTTGCATTTGGAGGAACTGTTTCCATTCCTGAGTCAATAGTAACTGTGAACGACAGNGCTAAAATTAATTATATTCTCTTGCATTTGGAGGAACTGTTTCCATTCCTGAGTCAATAGTAACTGTGAACGACAGTATTAGCAACCTAAATATTGGCAGACCAATCCTTGTCCGATATTTTACATATTTGTGCCTCAGACTGGTATTTTTTNCATTAGCAACCTAAATATTGGCAGACCAATCCTTGTCCGATATTTTACATATTTGTGCCTCAGACTGGTATTTTTTTAATAGGCTGCAGTGCAACGAAATATATAAGTCGTCCTTTTGGCTTAACTACACAGAAGAGTCTGCAAAACTTCTTACCCAATCAAGAAATTCTTCCGAAATGTATTCTCCAGAAAATAAAATTCAACCACACAGAATTGAGTGGATATTTTCTCCAGCCATAATTCACAAGAGATATAGCAGAAACAGATTATAAATCAGCATGTTAGTCACAGGATTCAAATACAGCTTCCATATNTAATTCACAAGAGATATAGCAGAAACAGATTATAAATCAGCATGTTAGTCACAGGATTCAAATACAGCTTCCATATTCCCCCCAATAATGCAATTGTCTGCCATCTCTTCATTCGCAAAATGGCTCGACATTTTGATAGCCAAGATTACGATATCATTGTATATATTCAGTAATATCACTAGATGCTCGTCTGCAAGCCATTGAATTTAAATAGATATATGCTGCGGTTTTTCCCAAAGACTCGATTTTCGGAGGAGTGAAGGACTAAATGTATTTAACGAGATAATTATGGTTTAAGATTTATTGCAGAATATGGAAAACTTGAATGATACGTACACTAGGCTTATATGTATATAGTAAACCATGGCCCCTACATTTAGTACAGTCNTACATATATATATATAGATTAGATTAATACAGTTTGCTCTAAGCGTTTCCAAGATAATAATTCTTACTTTAAGCTTATAAGTCACTTGACACAATATTAGCCTGTAATAGTGAACACAATTAATTATATTCTATTTTAAATTGCCGTTATAACTTTATTTACACAAAACAATTGCATCTAACTTGGTTTGAGTAAATTTATTTTTCAAGGATACAAACTAGGAAACCCACTCCTTCCACTAAAAAAAAATAGATATAAAAAATATTTATGTTAAGCTATTAACTAAATTCCTTTATTTATATTTTCAATTGGTAAAGCAGAATGTAAATAACGATGTATATTAAAGTGGGATAAGAATATTTTTGTCTGGCATTTGCGCACAAAAAAAACATTAAATTATCTAGAAATAAATGCAATTCTTGGTAAACGTTTTGCTAATGCCAAAACTGACTTGCATCTTCTTCAACATCGGAACAAGCGTAGTCATTACTAAGCCCAATTTATGTTGCCACTCCACCAGTTTTCTGTAGAACCTATTTTTCCTTACCCTAAAATATTCATATATTTTGAATGCCTATCACTTTTATAGTCAATTAGCATCTCTCAGTTTTGCCAAGAAGTACAGGGTTACACTCCTTATTATGTGTCTGCTGTATGTGTTGCATTTAATGTTCTGGAAGTTCCACGGACTTGATGTTTTGGTCAGTCCAACATACCACTTCCTTCTTTCTTGTTCACCAATTTTGGGGTGGATACCTGTATACCTATGAGGTGTTCTTAAATGCCTTTCCACTATTGTAGATAATAGGCTGAATTTAAAAGCAAGAAACAAGTTTTGTTTTTATAAGCATGATCATAAATAAGAACAATTTAAACATTTACCGTTGATATTTACTACCGTCTGCAGAACCCGGAGGACCATGAAAGTGAATTATTTAGTGCGAGTTTCTCCTTAATCTATTTACCTGTCGCCATCTTGTAAAACACTGAACTTCTTGACTTAAGTAAGAATTGCCAACTGTTGCAGCATGTAAAATAATAGTAGTATATACAATACAAACAAAACTGTTTAAACACAAACATCCCCCAGCCAACAAAATGTTTTCTTCATAGGAAATTAAGGGAAAACGATAACCTTGTTCTGTGCGAATGAAGTGTACTCCAAGAACTCCATCTGATGCTGGATTAACTTGAGTAACCCGTCCCTACTTTCATGTGGCAGGCGGTTACTGGTCGTCCTTAACCAACACGAGGGTGCCTACAGTGAGGATTATTGATATATCCATTTAATGCGGCAAAGTTTGCATATAGCCTTGACTACAGTTTTTTCAATAAGTTCGATGTATTTGTTGGATCAGTTGCCACCAACTCAAGCATGAGAGGGAGCCATTTGCCTAATCANCCACCAACTCAAGCATGAGAGGGAGCCATTTGCCTAATCAGGTTCTGGAATCGTTGTCGAAGTTCCCAATTCCAAAAACAAATGCGAAGTTATCACTGTTGCCTCAACCTGAACATACATGGTATTCAATTCTTCATAGGTTAAGATTTAGCTGCCAGTGGCATGAGATAAGTGCGTTTTCATTTATTTTACCCCCTCCTCCTAAACTCTTCCAAAACTACATGCTACTCGAGGATTCAGGTACCACTGGATATCTTCATAGGTGATTTTTGTCAACAGCTGTTGGTGATATGCACCAGATTACACTAAGTTCTACAACTTTTCAAGTGTCACCTTAGCCCCAACAATATTTGTTCCTTAGTCAAAATTCACACGAGCACAGATTATCCTATGGCCTAGTATTCTCTTGAGTGTTGCTAAGAAGTTATGTATGGACAGTTCTGTTACAAGTTTCAGGTGCAGCGCCTCTGTATTCGTGCACACAAAAATGCAGAGGTATGCCTTGTATGATTTCGCATTTCTTAATCTCCCCAGGGTGACCATAAATTAGCGAGCATTATCAACCCCAACATGCAGGAAAACCGACCTTGGTGAACTCTGAAACAAAGGGAAGTCACCCACTGGAGGAGCAAATTGTTTCGGCGAATTGCTAAAGTCCTAACTGCACGGTTTTGGTCCGTGTCTAATGATGCAATGAGCGCTCAATATCCAGTAAATTTGTCGGAGGACAGAATAAGCGAACAGAAGGCCTGCATGTAGACATTTTTATATGCAGAATCGATCAACAATTAGTTGAAATGATGCTTAGCCCAAAGTAACAGAGAACGTCTCTGTTGGAAATTTAGGCAGAATATTGCAGACATAATTTTACTTGAAAAAAATGTTCTTCATTCACAAATTAATTTAGACTACAGAAATAGTTGGTGAGCTGTTTTTTAGTCTACGAAATTTCCGTTTCCTTTTTTAAATTGTTCACCTGCACAACTTTAACCAATTCAAGAAGAGCCTGCAGAAGCTCGACATTGTAGATTGGCCACCAGTTGGAATGACTTCAACAAGAATTGTTCACAAATCTAAAATATTATGAGGCATTCCTTTGTAGTTGAGTGTTTTATTGAATGGAAAGGCATCCATTTTTATAAATGTAGCAGAAAATACCTGTTACTGTCTATCAGATTCCACCTATTGTGGTTTACTTGAGTTTCACTGACGTCAATACCTTTTGCTTAGGAGGGGGAGGGTCACTGAGACAACCTGTGTGGCGTTTCCCACAAGAGGAGGTGTTAGAGAAGATGAGAGGGCAACAAGTCCTGGGTGTGCAATCTGCTTGGTTTTTTTCTGATCGAACATGGGTTCAGAGCATAGTTGGCACAGGAGACTGGATCTCATCGACTTGGTTATGTAAAAAGGTCTTCTATTCCTTTATTTCTAACTTAATCCATGCTAATGCTCCTGTGTAATCTGGCCAAGCAAATAGCTCAAGCACTGGCAAAGTGAAGTAGACTTCGCTCAAAATCTTTATCAGATTGACAAGTAAATGAACAGCACATATTTCGAGTCTTGATAAGTTGAGCACCTTAAGAGGAGATCCTTTTGATTTCGCACTGAAAAAATACATTACAACTTCAACAGCCAGCCGCTTCTACCCAAAGATAGATTACAGCAACACATCATCTTTCTGAAGCATCTGCTAAACCAGTGGTTCAACAGTGGTTCAAACTTTCTTACTCCTGATAGGACCACATATCATGGGAGTGTCACCTTGCCTTCTTTGAGAGATCACCCAGCTCTTTCTGGAACAGACTCCACTTTTTCAACGAGACATTTGGACGATATTGAGATGATCCATCTCAACCTAGTTTCGATGAACAAAGTTATTGGATATGCTGTTTGTCAAATCAAACTACTGGAGTTGTTTGACCCAAAAGATGAAAGATTAAAGATTCTAGCAACCAGTGATAAAACTGACCGATTGGTACATATTATACGTGCAGTAGGTTGAGACGAATACAAGAAACAAAACACAATAAACACACGCAGACGACCAAGAACTTTGACAGAAACATTTTTTTGGGCACAAGAATATACTAGAGACTAAAGACAGCTTAATTATTATAAACCCATTTGTACAGAGCAGAACCCCCTGATTGAAAGGTGCCTGTGAGCTCATAGTGGTGACTTATGGCTTCCTCAGTGGAGTTTGCACCAGATAAATATTTGGTTTTTTTTTTTATTTGCAGNGTGACTTATGGCTTCCTCAGTGGAGTTTGCACCAGATAAATATTTTGTTTTTTTTTTATTTGCATTGGGAAAATTGTATTTTTTTTATCCGGAGCCAACTTGTGAGTGACTTTTATTGCTTGGTAATGTGATGATGATATACCAAATGCCACGGTATTGAGTTTAAATACAAACAATGGTTGATCAGAATAAAATCTCAACACAATCTTTTGATAGTTATAGTCATAGAGTACAGTAAAATTTGCCGATACATCTGATGTACGTCAGCAGAAAATGCCACCAAATGAAGCCAGAAACATAGCAAGACAGTTACAAAATCAGGCAGTAGCTCCATGTCAAAAAGTAAATAATTACTCACTCAAAGTTTCCGCTTTATTGGAACGAGATGAATCACCAAGTACGCAGTGGTGAGTGATGAATTAATAATTGGTGTTTACTAGTGAAAGCTCACCGAGCAATCCCATGTGATCTTGGTCTAGATACTCCTGCAGGAACGCATTATATTATACCTTTGAATTTTGATTTGAACAAGCTAGCACTCCAAGGACAGAAATCGACAAGATGGTACTAACTTGGAGTCTCCTAAATTGGGATGTTTATTCTTGAAAGCTAACACCACACAATATCTTCAATTTGGGTCACGAAATCGTGTGTTTTTAAGAAGACTACTGCTTTTCTATCTTCTTTAGTTCGAATCGTATGAATGGTTGATACTTCTTCTACTTTCCTAAACATTTTCATTAAGTTATCTACATGTTCAAGAGAAGATACGAAAAAAAATCCTGGAATCCTGGAATAATGATTCTTAATTTGCACCTTCCTTAGTTTTTCCCATCAACAGGCATCCCAAATTGATATTTATGGCAACAGAGGCTCTTAGGGATCCACGGACTCAACCTTCGGAAAGAATTCCAGCGATCATTTCGGCACCAAGCTGCATATTAATCAGTTGAGGTTCACAAAAATTGGTATCTTTCAGGGTTATATTTGACAAGTGAGGCCACTCCTGCTTCTTGGTTAGTACCTGAGGGATATAAGATACAATTTGCGAAAGCACAACAGCTTCAACAACTATTTCTTCAGCTGTGCCCACAATTGGCATTACGTTGCAGCTTATTAACCCCTTTGCAGATAGAAGATATATTTGTCCTAGTGCAGTCAATGGTGAGCCGTGATAATAAAAAGGAAGATGCAACTTCTGAAAGTGTTCCTCAGTAATAAACGAGCATGAGAACTGGGCTCTATACGAGCTATAACAGAATGTGGCTGATCTGATTTGTCCAACACCTTAACTACTGCAGTTAATAGAAGTGCTGTAGGTGACTCAATATGTGTACCTGCGCAATAAACTGAACTTGTGGTACTGTTGTTAATACTAGGTAAATCTGAATTCTTGCTATCATTCCTATGACCACTGGCTGCTTGTGAACATTAATGCAGAAGTTTGCAATAATTTTCTTACATGTTCAGCATTTTTCTATGTACCCACTCTTCAAAGAGTTAATACAAATAATTAAATTCTATCATACGATGTGGCTGTTCTTGACTCGAGAGTTGAAGAAAATATTCGCATTTGACAATGGATTGCTTATCAATGCAGCATACACAGTCTTGATAATCCGGTGTGAAGGTACTCAAGACTAATTTCGAGTTAGCAGCATTCTTAGTAGATTCCTTACTCCACCCATCCTGGAAACCCACGCCCAAGATTTTCCATTACTTTTAAAATACTTGCGACTGTTTTTTTTTAACGACATAAAAATTTGACACGAGAAGGCATCTCATCTTAAGACACAGATATTTATCTGTGTTTCCTTAATTTGGATTTAAGATTGTGCAGTATTACATCCNTTCCTTACTCCACCCATCCTGGAAACCCACGCCCAAGATTTTCCATTACTTTTAAAATACTTGCGACTGTTTTTTTTAACGACATAAAAATTTGACACGAGAAGGCATCTCATCTTAAGACACAGATATTTCTCTATGTTTCCTTAATTTGGATTTAAGATTGTGCAGTATTACATCTCGATGATTTGTAGGGAGTCCTAAGACATTTAAAGCGCCCATATATTCAGTAACTATATTCATCGGAGTTTTACTAGATTGTACAGAATGTATACTTACCAAGGACGTATTGAAGATGGCATTCAAATGGTGCGATGCTATAACTTTATATACATTTGCACAAGAATACCTATTGCAACTTCATAATTGGCATTCTGAACTGGCAAAGTGATTACCAAGGCACTAGCTTCCCCTAAAACGAATGACTTTGACTTCAGATACAAGAATTTTTCTATTGCATGCAACTTGGTCATTGTTATTCGCCAGGGCNTAGATTGTACAGAATGTATACTTACCAAGGACGTATTGAAGATGGCATTCAAATGGTGCGATGCTATAACTTTATATGCATTTGCACAAGAAGACCTATTGCAACTTCATAATTGGCATTCTGAACTGGCAAAGTGATTACCAAGGCACTAGCTTCCCCTAAAACGAATGACTTTGACTTCAGATACAAGAATTTTTCTATTGCATGCAACTGGTCTTTGTTATTCGCCAGGGTAAAAAATAGGTCATAAAAGTCTTGTCATTGCAACACGTCACCATTTAGTATCGGTAGTTCTATAGCCGGCATTTTNTAAAAAATAGGTCATAAAAGTCTTGTCATTGCAACACGTCACCATTTAGTATCGGTAGTTCTATAGCCGGCATTTTGAGAACCAACGCCTTGTTTTATCTATTTTTTAGCATTAATCCTAGGGTTCAAATTGATTTACGCCTGTATTTTATAGAACCTATTTCAAAAATAAACCTAGTCAAATTTCTCCTTCGAATATAGAATCTACAGTTATAGGAAGTTCAGAACTGCGAAAAAGTACCCCCAAATCCGAAATATCGGCTTCAAATTTGTCTATGTTTTCTTTTTTTTTCGGTTTCCTTGCACATCAACCAAAAATAGCACATTTTTAGTTGTCTTCGGGGTTTGCTAGCACCTTTCTTCCACCTTTCAAAATTAAGTTCAACCTTTGTTATTGCGGCTACAATTTTGTTTTCAACACATATTCTCCTGACACGACGGGTAATGGGTGTCTTTAATAACGTCTTAGCAAAGTAAACAAAAGAATTTTGACGAAAATTAAGCGTCGAAATTTTGAGGGGAAGATTATTTGTGTATGCATTCATTTTACCTCACTTCGCAAATATTACACTCGTCACAAATGGCATTTTAATTGAAAACTTACCGATTTGAATATTCTAACTCAAGTAGAAAATACTGACTAATGTAACCGAAACAATTTGGTTACATGAACNAACTTACCGATTTGAATATTCTAACTCAAGTAGAAAATACTGACTAATGTAACCGAAACAATTTGGTTACATGAACGTCGCGTGACGTTGCGCTCGCCTTTCACGTGTGCACTTCACCATTAAGGATTGTTTTCTACTTTTTTTTGTGTACCACGTGATAGTACGATACATTTTCAGTACCGTGCTATGGTCTATTCTTTATTTGTGTGTAGTACATCTAAAACTCGAGAATTACGCATTTTAAACTAGACTACGATTTTGCGCTGGTAAGACGCACACCGCCATGTTAATGTTCTTGTAACGTCACTGTACATATCGTCCGAAAGCAGACTGTTATGAAGTGATCAGGCCTTAGCTGAACGGCCTGCCTGATGACACCTTCAAACATGGAACCAGGACACGAGCGTGATTGCAACAACACCTGGCGAAAGACGGTTGCAGAAATCCCCTCCACCGGCCAGTAAACGGTGACGAAAATNCAAAAATATTAAACAACGCACCCGATATAGGCCAGCGTTAATACCGCGAGCGGCGTTTTTTGTCGTCGACCCGACCTGAGGGACGACCACAGAAGATGTATGTGTCCGGCCGTCGTTAACCGTCTTCTAGAATCAGTCTCTGGCAACATGAACAAGGTAGGGAGTTTCCAATTAGATTGTAATGGTAATAGCATGAGGTAATAGCACTTATTATAATTAAATATCTTCTTGGTATTCAATTATGCTCCCCCGATCAATAGTCTACCATCCACCCCCATTTCAATAAATTTCCCACCCAACGACGCTAATTTCCGTATTAATAATAGCAAAATTTCATCCAAGTCCACTGTTAACATTAAAACTTTCAGCTTTTAAGTAGCCGTAAAATTAAAATAATCTCATAATATCTACTTTTAAAACGTATTAGGTTTAAATAATAATTTCCCTTTTACAGCCAAATATCTAAACATACAAAGTCATTATTTGAAACCTAACTAGCAAACGGTATTAAAATGTAAAGAATNTCTTAACATTAAAACTTTTAGCTTTTAAGTAGCCGTAAAATTAAAATAATGTCATAATATCTACTTTTAAAACGTATTAGGTTTAAATAATAATTTCCCTTTTACAGCCAAATATCTAAACATACAAAGTCATTATTTGAAACCTAACTAACAAACGTTATTAAAATGTAAAGAATTTCAGTGTGAACCGCAAGTCCCTAGTTACGTATATTTATCTCAGCAATACCAAGCTAGTAATATAAATTAAAATATAGATCACCTGTGTGCGCTGGATGTAGTTATTTGAAATGCAACTATTACTGTGATAGTAATTCATAATCCCGTGAGCATTTTCATTAAATTAACTTGCAACTCATGCTAATTTAATAAATTCCATGCAGTGCACCATATTGTACGTAGTGAGATATTGCTGTGCACAGATAAAATAAATTTTTTTATGATAATTTTCCTTTAGTCAACATACTGTTTATTTAATAAATTTCTCATAACAGGCATAGAAATAGGTAATGACAGCTAACTACGAGATTTTAGTGTTCTGACATAAAGCCAGTATCACGTTATAAGTTACAATATTGATGGACGAAATATCGTGGCTACAGGCCAATCGACGTGACCTAGTTACAAAGTGCTGAGGTAACACATTCTACATCAGTACTTCCTCGCGGCTCGAGCGCCGCGTTTTCCGAAAAGGCATGCCACCACGCGCCACGCAAATGTTTCCCCACACCCGCTTTTAAACTTAAGTTTATTGTTCTAGGATATTGTTCCTCATACTCTCAATCTTTTCATGTACTTCCCACAAACCAGTTTTATAAGGCTAGGGGAGAATGAATTCCGTTAGGTTCATGCAGTTCTGTAATCCGAGGACCTAGCCACCGGACATGCTGACAAGAATGTGGAACGAGTTTGATTAATCATCGCTTAGATGTCGTTCGGGCCGCTCATGGTGGTCACATTGAACATTTATGAATGTATGGTAAACAAACTTCACGGTTCCACGGTTCATTTGATTGGTCAATCAAAGTTGTAGGTTGTTTGGTTTTGATATTATAGACCTTCAAAGTTGGGGTATCCTTTTATACTCATTCTGTATAATGTTGTTCACACTATACCACGGGTATATGTTTTTGCATTTTGTTATTAAATATAAAAACGTTTTTTTCAGATACAAATAGTTAGATTGTTATCTTTGAATATGCTACATAATTTTGAGTCTATAAGCTTTAGTTGTTTATGCCTGTTACATAGGCCTNTTATAAAATTTTTTTTTAAATATTAAAACCCGTATCATGCTAATTTATCAATGGAGACTTGATCTAATCCTTAGGTTTTAAGAATAACTTTAAAACACTGGAATAGCAAAATAACATAACAAAGTAATATCCGTACAGAAATAGAAAGTTCGTCAAATATACTTAAAATATACTGTTTTATTTCTTTTTTTAGAATTGAGAGGCGTATGTTTGNGACACGAGCGTGATTGCAACAACACCTGGCGAAAGACGGTTGCAGAAATCCCCTCCACCGGCCAGTAAACTAGGTCGAAAATATTAAACAACGCACCCGATATAGGCCAGCGTTAATACCGCGAGCGGCGTTTTTTGTCGTCGACCCGACCTGAGGGACGACCACAGAAGTTGGATGTGTCCGGCCGTCGTTAACCGTCTTCTAGAATCAGTCTCTGGCAACATGAACAAGGTAGGGAGTTTCCAATTANGATGTGTCCGGCCGTCGTTAACCGTCTTCTAGAATCAGTCTCTGGCAACATGAACAAGGTAGGGAGTTTCCAATTAGATTGTAATGGTAATAGCATGAGGTAATAGCACTTATTATAATTAAATATCTTCTTGGTATTCAATTATGCTCCCCCGATCAATAGTCTACCATCCACCCCCATTTCAATAAATTTCCCACCCAACGACGCTAATTTCCGTATTAATAATAGCAAAATTTCATCCAAGTCCACTNCCCCATTTCAATAAATTTCCCACCCAACGACGCTAATTTCCGTATTAATAATAGCAAAATTTCATCCAAGTCCACTGTTAACATTAAAACTTTCAGCTTTTAAGTAGCCGTAAAATTAAAATAATCTCATAATATCTACTTTTAAAACGTATTAGGTTTAAATAATAATTTCCCTTTTACAGCCAAATATCTAAACATACAAAGTCATTATTTGAAACCTAACTAGCAAACGGTATTAAAATGTAAAGAATTTCAGTGTGAACCGCAAGTCCCTAGTTGCGTATATTTATCTCAGCAATACCAAGCTAGTAATATAAATTAAAATATAGATCATCTGTGTGCGCTGGATGTAGTTATTTGAAATGCAACTATTACTGTGATAGTAATTCATAATCCCGTGAGCATTTTCATTAAATTAACTTGCAACTCATGCTAATTTAATAAATTCCATGCAGTGCACCATATTGTACGTAGTGAGATATTGCTGTGCACAGATAAAATAAATTTTTTTATGATAATTTTCCTTTAGTCAACATACTGTTTATTTAATAAATTTCTCATAACAGGCATAGAAATAGGTAATGACAGCTAACTACGAGATTTTAGTGTTCTGACATAAAGCCAGTATCACGTTATAAGTTACAATATTGAAGGACGAAATATCGCGGCTACAGGCCAATCGACGTGACCTAGTTACAAAGTGCTGAGGTAACACATTCTACATCAGTACTTCCTCGCGGCTCGAGCGCCGCGTTTTCCGAAAAGGCGTGCCACCACGCGCCACGCAAATGTTTCCCCACACCCGCTTTTAAACTTAAGTTTATTGTTCTAGGATATTGTTCCTCATACTCTCAATCTTTTCATGTACTTCCCACAAACCAGTTTTATAAGGCTAGGGGAGAATGAATTCCGTTAGGTTCATGCAGTTCTGTAATCCGAGGACCTAGCCACCGGACATGCTGACAAGAATGTGGAACGAGTTTGATTAATTATCGCTTAGATGTCGTTCGGGCCGCTCATGGTGGTCACATTGAACATTTATCAATGTATGGTAAACAAATTTCACGGTTCCACGGTTCATTTGATTGGCCAATCAAAGTTGTAGGTTGTTTGGTTTTGATATTATAGACCTATCAAAGTTGGGGTATCCTTTTATACTCATTCTGTATAATGTTGTTCACACTATACCACGGGTATATGTTTTTGCATTTTGTTATTAAATATAAAAACGTTTTTTTCAGATACAAATAGTTAGATTGTTATCTTTGAATATGCTACATAATTTTGAGTCTATAAGCTTTAGTTGTTTATGCCTGTTACATAGGCCTACNTCTATAAGCTTTAGTTGTTTATGCCTGTTACATAGGCCTACGTTATAAAACTTTTTTTTAAATATTAAAACCCGTATCATGCTAATTTATCAATGGAGACTTGATCTAATCCTTAGATTTTAAGAATAACTTTAAAACACTGGAATAGCAAAATAACATAACAAAGTAATATCCGTACAAAAATAGAAAGTTCGTCAAATATACTTAAAATATACTGTTTTATTTCTTTTTTTAGAATTGAGAGGCGTGTGTTTGNGAAATAGAAAGTTCGTCAAATATACTTAAAATATACTGTTTTATTTCTTTTTTTAGAATTGAGAGGCGTATGTTTGCAGGAAAATATTTCAAATCAGTACGCCAACATGAGTAACTAAAATAAAAGTGATTTTTTGTGAGAGTAAATTTCTTGATTAAAGTATTTACATAAAAGTTTAAATGTCTTGCCTAATAATGTACTTAAATGATGTTTTGAAACGCCGACCACATTTGTAACATGAATGAAGATGGTGAGAATTGAAGCAAAATTAGGTTAAACCTAGCAGTAAATTTTACAAGAAACATGCGTTTCCAAAAACAATTTCATGCCTATTTTAAAGTTTCTTTGTAATCCACGGCAACCGGCCGACAATACCTTCCCACGCTGACGCTTCTTAAGATGGCGAAGAAACCAAAACATGTACGACTACGTCACACACACGTTAGCCAATAGCAAACCGTTTTGATTGTTTACAAAGTAGTTCAAAAATTTTACATTTTAAGAGCGTGATAATTTNCGTTAGCCAATAGCAAACCGTTTTGATTGTTTACAAAGTAGTTCAAAAATTTTACATTTTAAGAGCGTGATAATTTGAAAAATAAATTGCGCAGGGGAATAATACTTTACCAGGTACTATTATATATAGTAATTCTTTTAACGGCATCAATATAGGGAAAATTCATTTTGTCACTTGAAAAATATAAATGAATNTATTATATATAGTAATTCTTTTAACGGCATCAATATAGGGAAAATTCATTTTGTCACTTGAAAAATATAAATGAATTAAGAAAAAAGATTGCGGTTTGCATTATTGGACCCAGTATTGACCATGGTGATTTTACTAACGTCTGAAAAACCCGGAAGACCATGAAAACGAAATATTGCACGAGCTTCTCCTTAAAACTGTATACCAGCCGTCATCTTTGAAAACATTAAACTTCTTGACTTGGGTCAGAATTGCCACTTGTTGGAGCACATAGAATTAGTGTTGAAGTCANCTTTGAAAACATTAAACTTCTTGACTTGGGTCAGAATTGCCACTTGTTGGAGCACATAGAATTAGTGTTGAAGTCATATTAGTATTGTTTACAACATAAACATTTTCGTAAAAGCAATTATAAATAGTAAGCTACATTTAATATAACTACTAACACGCACATAGTTATATATATAGTTATATATATTAATATTAGTATCACAAATAGTTGNCTTTGAAAACATTAAACTTCTTGACTTGGGTCAGAATTGCCACTTGTTGGAGCACATAGAATTAGTGTTGAAGTCACATTAGTATTGTTTACAACATAAACATTTTCGTAAAAGCAATTATAAATAGTAAGCTATATTTAATATAACTACTAACACGCACATAGTTATATATATAGTTATATATATTAATATTAGTATCACAAATAGTTGNTATTTAATATAACTACTAACACGCACATAGTTATATATATAGTTATATATATTAATATTAGTATCACAAATAGTTGACATTTAATTTATACAAAGCCGGTGTTGGAGGCCTTCCAACATATGAGCTTAAAATATGCTTTACACTTAATTTCACTCGTTTTCGTAGTACTTATATAGGCCTACGTTATTTTTGTTCTAAGTCGTGGTTTTTTTTAGTAATACCATTATATTTTGCTTGTTTTAGTTGTTTTGCACTCTGCTTAGTTCGTTTTCTCCAAATTTATTTTATTTCACATTATTTCATCGGTTTTTATATTTCCTTCATTCTCATTCTGTTTCGTCAAATTTACCTTACTTAGAAAGTTATTCGCTCAATTTGTTTCGCTTTCATTCTATTTATTGGATTTTGCTGGCATTAATGGTTTTCACTTTTGTTCTTATTACAGGTTATTTTAAGATAATTTGCGTGTATTGATTGTTACCCGCGCTTTTNTAATGGTTTTCACTTTTGTTCTTATTACAGGTTATTTTAAGATAATTTGCGTGTATTGATTGTTACCCGCGCTTTTATTGTTATTCGATTAACATTGTTTAATTTATCTCATTTTCATTATTTTCCCGTTTTCTGTGTTGTTTTACACTCAAATTCATTTCATTTTTATTTATATCCTTAAGATCTTGCTTATTTTCGTTATTTTTATACAGCGAGCTACTATTGTCAATTCTCAATATTCTGTATCTTTCAACAGGTGTACAAGTGTTTACATTACAGGTGTGGGAAGTATTAAAATTTTAAGATCGTTCATTGGAAGACTTTCGACTACGGCTTTGTATAGATAATGTAACAACTATTTGTGAAAGTAACATAGAAATAATATACACATAACAATGTGCTCACAAATACAGGATGATTTTTAAAAGGATGCAGATATTTTGGGGAATGCAAGGGGCTGTCAAGATGAGTGTTTTTATGTATGAACATGGTGTAAGAATTGCATCCTTGCGCAACAAATAAAATAAAATGCAAGACGCGCTGTTGCTGTTGAAGATGCCCTCGCGGGTGAACAGTGCTTCGTCTGT
The DNA here is from genome assembly GCA_002778355.1 of Clitarchus hookeri. Classification (NCBI taxonomy): domain Eukaryota; kingdom Metazoa; phylum Arthropoda; class Insecta; order Phasmatodea; family Phasmatidae; genus Clitarchus; species Clitarchus hookeri. The sequence continues at coordinate 53,183 of NQII01000534.1, read as the reverse complement.
CCATATCGCAATGGCAGTGAAGCCTGGAATAGTAATGCGCTGATGCAATGATCGCCTTGGTAAAGTCAAGTCGACGATGACGACCATCACTGCATGTGGCGCTTCAAGTACGGCGGTACAAGGGCGACGTATGCCGCCGTCGTGCAACCAGATCAGCGGCCATCACTTTGAGCAATTGTAATACTGCACTTGAGATTTCGATGTCAAATTGCTTTGAGCAATCGCGCCACATGTTCTCTACATAAAAGTTATTGCTCACAACGTATGCGTCTTTCGTTTTATTTATTTGTAGCGTAAGGATGCATTTCCGACACTATGTACAGTATTTCAAAATACTCGTCTTGACAACCCCTTGCATTCCCCGAAATATCTGCACTCATTTAAAAAACATCCTGTAAATAAATTAAACATAGCATACTATTTTTTTAAACGTGAACATTGATGAAGATTTTACCGTCTTAAACACCCTAACGCAAGTAGGAAATATTGACTGATGTAGCCAACACCATTTTATTCATGAACATCGCGCAACGTAGCGCATTAATATGTTTATAAGTACAAGACTATTTTCTCGCTTTTTAGTTCAGCATATTATATGTAAATATAGTACGTAAATTACGTACTTTTTGTCGTTGTTGGTTTTTTGTAATAGACTTATTTATTTCTTCCCTTTAAGTTTTATTAGAGTTTTGTAACTCACTAAGAAAAGACCAAAACCATTGTGGGTTTCATTTAGAAAAGAACAAAACCCTTGTGTATTTTACTCATTTTTCCACCTGCGGGTATATGTAAGCTCAATTCTTGTGTATTGACGTTTTACATCGTGAGGTAAACAATTCCCTAAAGTCAATGGAAATCATAAGCATGGCATATATTTATAATTGATAGTAATATTGTATAGCATTGCCAGTGCTAACAAGTTTGGTATTTAAAATCATTATCATAAAGGAGAACTATTTAAACATTTGCCTGCCTTATATTCGTTACTGGCCTCTTGGTGTACACATGGGCCCGCCATAAATGTAATGCTTCACAGAGTTTCGTTGAAAACATTAAACTAGCACCCGCAAAAGAATGGTAGGTGGATGTATGGTACCACCATAAAAGTAGCATTACCAAAGAGTTTCGTCTAAACACAAAGCCACCTCCCTCATAGGCTTGTAAGTTAATAATGAATGGAAATGTGCATTAGCATAGTACCACCATAAAATTGAAGTAATGAAATAGTTCATTGAAAAACACAAAACCACCTCCTGTGGGCCTGTGCATCGAAAATGAATGAAAATAGNGGGCCTGTGCATCGAAAATGAATGAAAATAGGTGTGTGTATACTGTATAATACTGCTCTATAAGTAATGTGACTAAAGTGTTTCCTTGAAAATATAAAACATTTACATTAATATTGAATGGGATCTGCTCCTGCTTAGATGTTGGTATTTTGACCACTATTCTAGGCTCGCCAGTTTTTATTGTTATCGTCTAAAATAACAACTGTNCTCGTCTGTCCATATCGCAATGGCAGTGAAGCCTGGAATAGTAATGCGCTGATGCAATGATCGCCTTGGTAAAGTCAAGTCGACGATGACGACCATCACTGCATGTGGCGCTTCAAGTANATGCGCTGATGCAATGATCGCCTTGGTAAAGTCAAGTCGACGATGACGACCATCACTGCATGTGGCGCTTCAAGTATGGCGGTACAAGAGCGACGTATGCCACCGTCGTGCAACCAGATCAGCGGCCATCACTTTGAACAATTGTAATACTGTACTTGAGATTTCGATGTCAAATTGCTTTGAGCAATCGCGCCACATGTTCTCTACATAAAAGTTATTGCTCACAACGTATGCGTCTTTCGTTTTATTTATTTGTAGCGTAAGGATGCATTTCCGACACTATGTACAGTATTTCAAATACTCGTCTTGACACCCCCTTGCATTCCCCGAAATATCTGCACTCATTTAAAAAACATCCTGTAAATAAATTAAACATAGCATACTATTTTTTTAAACGTGAACATTGATGAAGATTTTACCGTCTTAAACGCCCTAACGAAAGTAGGAAATATTGACTGATGTAGCCAACAACATTTTATTCATGAACATCGCGCAACGTAGCGCATTAATATGTTTATAAGTACAAGACTATTTTCTCGCTTTTTAGTTCAGCATATTATATGTAAATATAGTACGTCAATTACGTACTTTTTGTCGTTGTTGGTTTTTTGTAACAGACTTATTTATTTCTTCCCTTTAAGTTTTATTAGAGTTTTGTAACTCACTAAGAAAAGACCAAAACCATTGTGGGTTTCATTTAGAAAAGAACAAAACCCTTGTGTATTTTACTCATTTTTCCACCTGCGGGTATATGTAAGCTCAATTCTTGTGTATTGACGTTTTACATCGTGAGGTAAACAATTCCCTAAAGTCAATGGAAATCATAAGCATGGCATATATTTATAATTGATAGTAATATCGTATAGCATTGCCAGTGCTAACAAGTTTTGTATTTAAAATCATTATCATAAAGGAGAACTATTTAAACATTTGCCTGCCTTCTATTCGTTACTGGCCTCTTGGTGTACACATGGGCCCGCCATAAATGTACTGCTTCACAGAGTTTCGTTGAAAACATTAAACTAGCACCCGCAAAAGAATGGTAGGTGGATGTATGGTACCACCATAAAAGTAGCATTACCAAAGAGTTTCGTCTAAACACAAAGCCTCATAGGCTTGTAAGTTAATAATGAATAGAAGTGTGCATTAGCATAGTACCACCATAAAATTGAAGTAATGAAATAGTTCATTGAAAAACACAAAACCACCTCCTGTGTAGGCCTGTGCATCGGAAATGAATGAAAATAGGTGTGTGTATACTGTATAATACTGCTCTATAAGTAATGTGACTAAAGTGTTTCCTTGAAAATATAAAACATTTACATTAATGCTTAGATGTTGGTATTTTGACCACTATTCTAGGCTCGCCAGTTTTTATTGTTATCGTCTAAAATAACAACTGTNCTGCTTAGATGTTGGTATTTTGACCACTATTCTAGGCTCGCCAGTTTTTATTGTTATCGTCTAAAATAACAACTGTTTTATGTTATTTGTTTTATTTAAGACTTGCTTATTTTTTTAACTTTCGGAATCATATTTCCAAGAGCTTTTTGATGTCCATGAATTCGACATTTTCAAAGCTAATACGGTCGTTTATCTGGAGCTAATTTCACATTTGAAGCTCAAAATTGCGGAAGTGATAAGGGTGAGACTGCCACGCGCATCAAGCGTGCCATCGCCGCAACGTGCAACACTGTGAACAGGAGTGAACTGTTTACGTTATGTCACTCGTTCCTATTTGACTTTCAGCTATGAACCATCATTTTATTTGTGAAAGGTCTGTATCAAGGTTCAGTACAAGCTTCAATCGTAGTTTCGCTCGTTCCCAGTAAGTACGTTTTAAGAAACAGAAGTCAGAAAAAAGCCTTTTTTAAACTATGTTGGGGGCCTCCAGCATGCGTGAAATTTTGACAGCGCCGTTGCCGTCCTCTTCTGGGGCATATTCGCTATTCATAGGTAAACATTTTGAGGACCGAAGACACGTTGAATAGAATCGTAAATAAAATGTGTTTTTCAAGCATTCTGCAATGCAATTCAAGTTTCAGATAGGCCACCACCTTGATGTTCGCCAAATGAAAGTTATTATATATACAATAGTATATATATATTCTACTTACTGTATTCTTGTATTTTTGTTATATATATTAGAAGTCATTTTGCTGAGAGATTTCATTTGATACTCATATTATTGGAGTTGAAAAACAAATGTTTGAGCCTGACATTGCGGTTGCTAGAGTCAGCTACACTGATCATTTCCCGCAGTATCAAGACGAATACAACTGAACCTCATTTGNGACATTGCGGTTGCTAGAGTCAGCTACACTGATCATTTCCCGCAGTATCAAGACGAATACAACTGAACCTCATTTGTCAAAATCTGTTAAGCCATTTTGAGCTCTAGAGTGTCACAAACTAACACCAATAGTATAATATAAAAGAGAGAACTGAGACAATATACAGAATGTTTCAAAAAGATTCAATTGATTTCAAAAACTAAATAATAAGCAACCTCGCGATGAAGAGTTAAATACGTGTCTGACAATAAAGTTTGGTTTACAAATATGATAAATGCGTAGAGACCTGCACAATTTTCGGCAGAGTAAACTTCAAGTTACTGTGCATTTGACTGACTTCTGACATAGGCCGGCAGTATGTCTAGCTCGCCTCGCGTGAATGTTGAGCTATTAATGTTACTCCAACTACGGAGTGACCAACCTTCTTTAAGGAAGTCACACGGGTAGGTGATTGCACTTAAAGGTAAGTGGCCAGTAAAACCACTAACTGTGCTCACTTACGTATAAGGTAGTGGGGTTTATCTTGTCACCGAACGATAACGACAATTTTGCAGGTCTCTACAAATGCGCAATATGCCCCTTTGCAGATGCACGACATACATACGCACGATAGTCAAACTCGTCGCACGCATTAGCGAGCATGTCTGGTGTTACTGCAGCCACTGCTGTTATGCCATTTCGAAGTTCGCCCATTGGTGTAGGAAGGAGCAGCACATAAACTGAATCTTTCACCAACCCCCATAAGAAAAAATCACAAACAGTAAGATAGGCGACCTTGGTAGCTCTATCACGGCCGATACATCGGTGCGGAAGCTCGTTGTTCAAGAATGTTCGAACTTGCAAGTGTCAGTGCGGTGGTACTCCAACCTGCTGTAGAGTAAACTAAAGAATGTGTATGTAACTGCGGGAAAAGCCAGTACCGCAACACTTGCAGGTATGACATTCCCATGACAGTGTTTTCAGGAAAAAAGGACGGACCTTAAACCTTTTCTCGAGNTAAAGAATGTGTATGTAACTGCGGGAAAAGCCAGTACCGCAACACTTGCAGGTATGACATTCCCATGACAGTGTTTTCAGGAAAAAAGGACGGACCTTAAACCTTTTCTCGAGAAACGGCGCTGAACACATTCACATTAGCAGAGTCGCTCTCATTCTCGACTACAGCATGTGGCAGCTGTAATCCGTGATTGCAGTGGTTTACCATACCACNGGAAGCTCGTTGTTCAAGAATGTTCGAACTTGCAAGTGTCAGTGCGGTGGTACTCCAACCTGCTGTAGAGTAAACTGTACAGAATGTGTATGTAACTGCGGGAAAAGCCAGTACCGCAACACTTGCAGGTATGACATTCCCATGACAGTGTTTTTAGGAAAAAAGGACGGACCTTAAACCTTTTCTCGAGAAACGGCGCTGAACACATTCACACTAGCAGAGTCGCTCTCATTCTCGACTACAGCATGTGGCAGCTGTAATCCGTGATTGCAGTGGTTTACCATACCACNCTAGCAGAGTCGCTCTCATTCTCGACTACAGCATGTGGCAGCTGTAATCCGTGATTGCAGTGGTTTACCATACCACTGAGATGAATCGTGACCTCTTCACTGATCACTAAGCGTGAAAGAAAAGTGTAATCTTCCATTTCTTTTTTCTAGAATGAGTGCACAAAACACCACACATAGTTGTTTATCACCTTGGCATAGGACATGTACGAGCTCAATCCTGTATCGTTTAAATAACAAATGCTGTGGCAAAACATTCCAGACAGGTGTGTGTGAAATGGCTAGCTCTCAGCTGGCACTGGTGAAATTTTGTGGAATTCTTTGAAAACTCCTTCGGATATACGCGTCTTGGTCGGAAATACGGAGGCGACCTGTTGATTTCCCTTTCTAAAATAACGTGTTTGTTAAAACTGCCCATGCCATCTACGAATGCTCTGATCAGTAGGGGTTTCAGGGCCGTACTCTCGCCGAAAATCACCCTGAGAAGTTGTCACAGACTTGCAATTGTTAAGCTGGAGAATGCAAAAGCAATTATGTTGTGGAGTCGAGATTTTGATGCATACTGAAGGGAGCTCGCCTACTGGCTACTCACCGTCTATGCACCAAGGAGGCTCCTGGTGGCAACTAAGGGAAACATTTAAATCCTCTCTTAGAAGTGAACGGACATGCTCTCTGACGTGTAGGACCCCGGCATGGCGCAACCGAGAACTTAGTCGGCGCCAAAGTGATTCAGAGCCCATTGAGACGAGGCCTATTAAATATTTGTGATACTTCTAAGCAAAATTTTACTGTCATATATTTCTATAATATTTACCTCATGCTCTCTGTTCCTTAGTTTAAAAGATATAACTTAACCTTTTGAAATCGGAACAATCTTCTTGAAACAATATGCATTTTAGAATGGGGCAAATGAAAGACGGGACAGCGTCGCCAACACCGACCAGTCCCCATGTTGTGACCTCTGACGATAACCAAATTAAATTCGTGTGACCTTGAAGTATGTATCCGCTAGAAGCGACCCAGGCATGACATCACGCCTCATCGTAGCCCCTACGCGAAAATCACTGAAATGGCGCGTCGTGTTCCCCTCGATAACGGGCTTTTATGAGACTTTCAGTGGTGACCACACAATTTTATTTCATAATACTAAAGGTAAAAGTGTGCTGCCCTTGTCTATGCCTTTTCTAACATTTTGCACCGGGATGTTCGTACTAAAAAATTACTGCGAAAACACCCAATTTCACCTGGGAAAATATTGTCTTTGGAGCTAAATGGAGAACTTGAAATTCGCATTCCCACATGCCACGTTTCTTAAACGCTGTTATTAAGCAGATATCACTTAAGAACTTTGAGCGATTTTGTAATACGACTTTTCATACCAAATATCTGCACACCGTTTGGCGGCATCGGCAGACGGCCACCTCAAAATATGATAATTTATAATTGTGCTTAGCTCATTTGTGCGGGTGTCATGTTCAAGAACACCGACATAGTAGTAGCTAATTCGCCTCTTTGCCATCCTTTCTTATGAGGACCGCATCATGTTCCCCCCGCATTGGAGATATGTTCCGTTATTCGTCCAGTNCTCTTTGCCATCCTTTCTTATGAGGACCGCATCATGTTCCCCCCGCATTGGAGATATGTTCCGTTATTCGTCCAGTCAGGTAGCTGCGCAATCCTATTAAAAACATTTAACTCCAAAATGCAGGAATTAATTTGAGATTTAAATAATACTACAGGAATGGTTAGTAAACCACACTTAAAAGGCACTCATTCGCAAAATATTGAACACATTGAGGGTGCCATCGCAGGGGCACGTAAGTGTCTACAGACACAGGACATGGTAGTAGGNTGCAAAATATTGAACACATTGAGGGTGCCATCGCAGGGGCACGTAAGTGTCTACAGACACAGGACATGGTAGTAGGTATAAAGATAACATCAAAAGATCGTATCACACAAAGTATGAATTGCAGGGGACCAAAACTGCGGGATGTACTTAGCATGGTACTGGGCTACACACAGCACGGAGACAGGCGACTATACTGTCGGGCATGAAAGCATACAGATGTCAAATGTTCTCCTGAGGAAGATCCTGCCACAGCTGGCGCAAGTGACCCTCCAAATGCCCCATAGTTTCGCGCTGGCCGAAGTTGCAGTCCAATCTGATCCCAAACGTTCTCGATGGGCGAAAGGTATGGGGACCTTGCTGGCCAAGAGAGCATGTTGAATCACGAAGGCAGGCCAGAGATACCCTTGCTGTGTGAGGCCGGGCATTTTCCGGCTGGTAAATAGAGTTATCAAGCTCCACCAGGCAAGGGAGCGCACATGGTCGCAGAATTTCATGGACGTAACGTCGCACCATCAATCATCAACAGTGGGGTGCGGGAATCGTAGGAGATGGCATCCCACACCATGACACCTCTCGTTGGGATGGTGTGCTATCCTACAATGAAGTGTGGATGACGGCGCTAGCCAGGACGTCTCCAGACTCGAATTCGGCTGTGGTCTGTAACCAGACAGAACCGTTATTCATCGCTGAACACCACTCGTTTCTAGTCCGCAATCTGCCATGCTTCCTGTTCCCCGCAGGTCACACATGCTCGGCGATGCTCAGGTCGAAATGGTAGACGACGCAAGTGACGCGATGACAGATTCCGCTCTGCTAGCCGCCTGGATATGGTACTGGTTGACACAGGAGTATCCCTAGCTTCCGTGACCTGTCCCTGGATGGTGCGCAGCGATGCCCATGGAGTGATTATAGCCTATCGCACGATGAAACAACCCTCCTGTTCCCACCGTGTACAACACCAACTCACAGTGTGGGCATAATGGTTAAAGTGGCGAGTAATGCGCTGAAACGTCCAATCTTCCTCTCGGAGGCCAACGATGTAGCCTCTCTCATACTCACCCAGCTGAGCAAAGGTTTGTCAAATGCGCCGTTGGAACATGCTGCGTGTTCACTGAACTTGGCTCTGTGGCTCACACTGCTACTAGCGCTTTATTCGGTGTCTTGCAGCTGTGAATGATGGAGGGACATGTTGCCCCCTTAGTGACACATCTGCGCAAACGAACTACATTGAACACAAGTGGGACACATGTTGGGCTATGACGATACTGTCTGACATACTTCGTTGTACTCGCGCGATTCGTTCATGGTGTTCAATTCTGTTTTGCAAATGAGTGTATTCATATATACATAAACCAAAATGCTTGTGACACTATTGTTCCATGTACCAGGAAACTATTTATTTCCACTGTAAACAAAAACGATTCATACGTACATATTGTGGAATTATTTTCACAGAGTCATTAACTGAAATATTCTCCCTCCTCGCCCCCCCCCCTTTTTTTTTCTCTAAACTCCACCAGCAACAATTATTGAGTGGATGTTATGAAATGTACGTTTATTTATTTAGCACACATGCAATTGCGTGAGCGAGCTTCGAGAGTCTAGCTACACTTCACAATTTCAGCAGCAGAGCTGTACTCCGATAAGGCACCCGCCTACCTTGAGATGTTTCCGCGATCGAGGCAGGGAAGCAAGGAAGCGAGCGATGAGGGCAACTTGGGAGCACTTGATACGCGTGTCACTGTAGCAACGCTCAAGGCTCTGGATTGGCGTGCAGCGTTCTCCTGCTGCGTGTACCTATGGGACTTCATTTAAGCNCTGTAGCAACGCTCAAGGCTCTGGATTGGCGTGCAGCGTTCTCCTGCTGCGTGTACCTATGGGACTTCATTTAAGCCATTGGTGGGAAGTCCGTAGAAAGGTTTACTGCAAAGTCTTTGAGTGCATTCTTTTTGTATCTTACACTTACGTTTTGAGATACGGTGCTTTCGAAAAGCGTTGTTTAAGTATGTTTGTAACGTGTGAGATGTGTTGAAAGCATTCAACAGGCTTCGTCAGAAACGTGTGTTCGTTTCGTACATCAACACATAGAACATATGTTTAATAGTTTCGTAAAATAGCCTGTGTTATTCAACAAAATTGTGGTGCAGAGGAGAGCTGTTATTTTACTGGCTCTATTTGTCGAAAGGGAGTTTAAACTTCTCCGTAGGTGAACAGTTATACCATTTTCTGCTCCTTGAATCGCGTTGATATTGTTGACTTAAATACATCATTCAGTGTACGTTTTCACGTATCCTATCTTTATTAAAATACCAATGTTTTTTTCACATATATGAACTAAACAAAAGGTGTTCCTCTCGTATTGAAAGCATCAATTTGATGTACGTAGTTCTGTAAACTTTATGAAAACTAAAAGTAAATATTCTTGTTGAATAATAAACATCTACATTTCCCATGTACAACTAAGTGGTTTTCAAAGATACAGAGTTTGATACATTTTCCTGTCTTTTTTTGTTTGTTTTACTTATAACTTCATATGAATTTTACAAAATGTATTTCATAATACGATTATTCTCTTTTTTTTAATGAAAATTACAACATGAAGGCCTTGGCGGCGAAGATTAATATATCGACTGATAGCCTAGGTATATAAGATAAATAATTCCCATGTTAGTTTAGATACACTCTCAGACAAATTNCTGTAGCAACGCTCAAGGCTCTGGATTGGCGTGCAGCGTTCTCCTGCTGCGTGTACCTATGGGACTTCATTTAAGCGATTGGTGGGAAGTCCGTAGGAAGGTTTAATGCAAAGTCTTTGAGTGCATTCTTTTTGTATCTTACACTTACGTTTTGAGATACGGTGCTTTCGAAAAGCGTTGTTTAAGTATGTTTGTAACGTGTGAGATGTGTTGAAAGCATTCAACAGGCTTCGTCAGAAACGTGTGTTCGTTTCGTACATCAGCACATAGAACACATGTTTAATAGTTTCGTAAAATAGCCTGTGTTATTCAACAAAATTGTGGTGCAGAGGAGAGCTGTTATTTTACTGGCTCTATTTGTCGAAAGGAAGTTTATACTTCTCCGTAGGTGAACAGTTCTACCATTTTCTGCTCCTTGAATCACGTTGATATTGTGGACTTAAATACATTATTCAGTGTACGTTTTCACGTATCCTATCTTTATTAAAATACCAATGTTTTTTTCACATATATGAACTAAACAAAAGGTGTTCCTCTCGTATTGAAAGCATCAATTTGATGTACGTAGTTCTGTAAACTTTATTAAAACTAAAAGTAAATATTCTTGTTGAATAATAAACATCTACATTTCCCATGTACAACTAAGTGGTTTTCAAAGATACAGAGTTTGATACATTTTCCTGTCTTTTTTTGTTTGTTTTACTTATAACTTCATATGAATTTTACAAAATGTATTCCATAATACGATTATTCTCTTTTTTTTAATGAAAATTACAACATAAAGGCCTTGGCGGCGAAGATAAATATATCGACTGATAGCCTAGGTATATAAGATAAATAATTCCCATGTTAGTTTAGATACACTCTCAGACAAATTANAATATATCGACTGATAGCCTAGGTATATAAGATAAATAATTCCCATGTTAGTTTAGATACACTCTCAGACAAATTAATTGTAATTCTACAAAAATGAAGCGCGAGATAAGAAATTCTAATATGAGTTACACAGAACTTTCTAGTTACGTTTCTTATATAAATTGAGACGTTTGTTAAGGAAGGTTAAAAATTGTATTTTACATAAATATTGTGGAAATGTACGTAATATCTCGCAAAATTAATTGGAAATTTGTAATGAGTAGATGTAGTTTATATGTGTATGCAAAGAGGAAGCCACTTCGTTGTTGATTTACAAAATATTCTACACATTTTTAAGGAGTTAGTTCTCAAATCCGACATGTGTCAACAGAAGGATATTTTTATTCTTAAGATTTAAAAATGGTCAAATACAATTACGTACCAGACACCAGTTTCCCTAGATGTAAAGCTTCTGATAAACAGGATAGAACCAGTAACGTCTATGTGCTTTAAACTTCAGTATTCTCTGCCGATCCCATCGATAAGGTGATTAAAATTCGCGACTTGGTCCTTTGAGGACAAAAGAATGGAAATAAGTAATTAACTTACCTAGAGGTGGGCGTATTAAAAGAATACTTTATATTCTCTGTGATCGCAAAGGCTAAAAGAGAAGAACGGGTTTGATATTAGCTGCATCCATGAATTCAAAACGGTTTGCATGCAAAGTGTGGCTGTTGTAAAAAAAAACTGGTACATGCTATCACACTGCGTGATTAAATGCTTAGAATTCTGCGCGTTGTATCATAGCTTGATTTTCTTGTAATTTCAAGTTATAAAAGGCCACTATGCTAGATTATCTTCACTTCACTCGAGCAGAGTTAATTTACCCGCTGACGACTGCCTCAGTAAGAATTCATTCTCCATGTGTTTGACAACACCAACACAAAATTAAGCCAACCGAGTACTAGATGTTTATCACTGATACGAAAATAACTAGGACGTGCCAGAAACGGAAATGCAATTATATAAACAATAAGTCTCCTATATAAATAATTGTTAATGTTGTCAGCCTCTAACCCGCAGTACGTTGTTCACTGTTTGAAAGAAGCACGATCTGCTCAACACAAGCACAGAACACATCAAAAAAGGAGTTACCGCTTCGACTTACGAGCCTACTTTCATCTACATCGGTGCAAATAATTCTTAATTAAGTTTTAAAGAGCTTAGTTAAAAGGGACGCTTTGACATCTCGTTGACGGTTATATCATTAAAGATGAAACCAGAAACGAATGCAACACTAGTGTGGCAATTAGAAATACACACGTCCCTTACCCAGGACTCAAACCCAGAACGCGTCGTGCTGAAAGTGGGAATGCAAAAAACTGCTTTACAAAAGCAGGTTTCGGAGCTTCAACTTCGGTTTTATTCAATCTAATGTTAGACTGGGTTTACCAACATGAAATATTTACATGGCCGGCATTTTGAAAACTAGAGTGTGAGTCACTTGAATCATGTAAGTTCATATGGCCTACTGCAACACTACTTGTGTGCAGAATGTGGTGGAAATCGGTCGATTGGTTGCTGAGGTACGGTACAAAAATTCAAAATTTTCTCATTTGGCTTTATCATACAAAAATGCATAAAAAGACGCTGTGTATGGGCGTGTAATACTTCTATTGGATACTGTCAGCATACAATGTTTAGATGAATTTTGTCAAATTGTTCAACAGATATGACAAAATTTATAAAAATTAAATATATGCCGCCATCTTGTAAATAACGCCAAACACACTTATAACATGTAAGTTTACATGGCATTCTGTAGCACTATTTTTGCGAAAAATATTGTGGATTTCGGTTTATTGGTCCCCGACATAGTATGACATGAAAGTTCAATTTTTAATGCTTGCGTTTATATAACATACTATATTGCCGCTTTTCTTTAGATAAGTGTCTGGCCTTCTTCAAACATGAGTTAACATAGCCTACCATAATACTGCTTCTTTGCCAAATTGTATAGGTATCGGTTGATTGTTTCCCGAGATACGACATAAAAACTTAATTTATTCATGTACTGCTATTTTATGAAATGGTGGACGAATGGATTAGCACATTTTATGCTTGTAATATAAANTTCTTTAGATAAGTGTCTGGCCTTCTTCAAACATGAGTTAACATAGCCTACCATAATACTGCTTCTTTGCCAAATTTGATAGGTATCGGTTGATTGTTTCCCGAGATACGACATAAAAATTTAATTTATTCATGTACTGCTATTTTATGAAATGGTGGACGAATGGATTAGCACATTTTATGCTTGTAATATAAANTTTAATTTATTCATGTACTGCTATTTTATGAAATGGTGGACGAATGGATTAGCACATTTTATGCTTGTAATATAAACTTTCAGCATGCCAAGTTTGGTCGAAATTGGTCTAACGGTTTCGTAGCTATAGCAAATAATTCTAAAATATAAATATAACTGTAATTTTTAAAATTAGTTCTGTGTCCATTTAAATTTGATATATTTGCATGGCCTGCAAAAGTATTCCTTAGATTAAAAATTTGGCAATACTTAGTTGAGTAGTTCCTGAGATATAACATAAAAGCTTTATATTTTAATTTAGTGTTATCTTAAATAATAGCTTCCTAATAACATTATATCTTTATATATTAAATGCATGCATGATGCACTGTAAAGATACCAAATGTGGGTTTAATACGTTGAGTGGTTCCGAGATATAAAATAACACCCTAAATTTTAAAATGGCTGCCATTTGTAAAATAAGCATCAGGCGTGATCTAAAACTATGAAAGTCGTATGGACTTACTAAATGCTATATATGCACCTAATTTAGTGAACTTCTGTTGACATGTTCAAATGTTTTTAGGGGACACACATANTTACTAAATGCTATATATGCACCTAATTTAGTGAACTTCTGTTGACATGTTCAAATGTTTTTAGGGGACACACATACAGGCACACACATATACACACATAGAGATACACACAGAAAAGTGAACCCACAAGCCAACCTTTCTTTCGGAAAATATGCAAACGAGCAAAATNTTACTAAATGCTATATATGCACCTAATTTAGTGAACTTCTGTTGACATGTTCAAATGTTTTTAGGGGACACACATATAGGCTCACACATATACACATAGAGATACACACAGAAAAGTGAACCCACAAGCCAACCTTTCTTTCGGAAAATATGCAAACGAGCAAAATATGCAATTTAACTGAGCATAGAAAAAATACTAATGCCCCTCATTGCAGTCTGTATTACAGTCTGCAGAAAATTCGTGCCCCGTTTGCAGTGTGATGTTCATCACGCAAGCAAAGTATCTGAGGTACGCATCACGTTTATTTTTAAATAGTTCTTATTGACTTAAATCCACAAGTGACATGCGGTCGCTGATCCAACAGGCAATAATCAGAGCAGCCAATGCAGGTTTCACTTACATTATCTGATCAAAAGTATCAGTACAGACTGTTGTATGTGTAGTAAGTGATGTGGGTCGTTGAAGTCTGGCACGCAGTCACCGTTTCAACTCGTCTCAGAGGTGTTCGATAGAACTGAAGGCAGGGTTATAAGCTCGCCAGTTCATTTCCGGAACCGTATTGTCCACTAACCACTCGCGAAAAGACCATGTTTTATTCCAGGGAGCATTGCCATGCTGAAACCCACAGTTATCGTCTCCGAATTGTCTCCTACCATAGACAACACGCAGCCGGTCAAAATGTCCTTATACCCTCCCACCTTTAATGTTCCCCGTAGAATTACTGTAGTATTACGAGCGGACAATTACCATTCCTTGAAAAACCACCCCCAAATATCACCCCATAAAAACATAATTTCACCATGGGCAAGGCTGGCATGTAGCGATCACTGGTCATTCGTCACACCCAAACCCTCCCATCGGACTGCGAGACGGTATAGCGTGATTCATCACTCCAAATCACGCGTCTACAGTTGTCCATATCTCAGTGGCGACTCTATTTACACCACCGAACGCGGCACTTCACGTTTATTGGCAAAATGTGAGGTTTATGGATAAGTACTTGAACTTTTGAACCCGTCCTCGTAACTCCTAACGCACAGTCGTGATGATAGCTGCACAATTAGTGGCACTGCGGAATTCATGGGTGATGGTGTCACATGGTGACATGCAATGTTCCCGTACCACCTTCTTTAGTGCTCGATGGTCCCTGTCGGTGAACACATGTGACCTACCCAGCCGTAGTTTGGTTGTGGTTCTGCCTTCCCGTTTCCACTTCACAACCACATCTTCAACCGTCGATTTGGGCAACTTGAGAAGGGCGGAAATGGCCCTGACGATCACGTGGCACTGGCCAACATCGAACTCTCTGCCTTCTTTTGCAGCAGCAGTGGTGGTCGTAGTGGCATAAAGCTTGTATCGAAAGATTCATCCTATTTCACAAGGCTATAACTTTTACGTGCATATTCATAAAACATTTGGGTGAATTTAAAAATACGTATAGGAATGAAAAGTTTTAATTTACATTTTTACAANGTGCATATTCATAAAACATTTGGGTGAATTTAAAAATACGTATAGGAATGAAAAGTTTTAATTTACATTTTTACAAATGTTTAACGTGCCCTGGTCGCACGGAATACGTCTAAACCGTAGTCAAATGCGTCGCAGTTCGCCCACAGTTTTTGTAAGCGGAGGCACGTAGACGGAGTCTTTCACAAACCTCTACAAGAAAAAATCATATATACTGAGATCAGGCGACTTTGGAGACGAGTGGTGCAATGCAGTGCACGATCCGTAAGCTTCTTACGAGCGATTCATCGTCCAGGAAGCTTATTATTGAGAATGTCTCTGATATACAGGAGCCAGTGCAGTGGTGCTCCGTCTTGTTGATAAATGAAATTATCGGATTGTTCTCGTAATTGTGGAAACAGTCAGATCTCCAACATATCCAAATATGACATTCCCGTAACTGTGTTTTCCCGCAAAAAAGAACGGACCGTACACCTGCTCCCGGGAAACGGCGTAAAACACATATTCGTACGTTGCACTGGCGCAATTTTCCATTTATATTGAACGTGGTCTCATCGCTGAACAACAAACGTGAACAAATTTTTCATTGTCCATCTCCATGCCCAGAATGAATTCACAAAACTCAAGACGGCGTTGTTCATCACCATCACGAAGGGCTTGTAGCACTTGAACCCTGTATGGTTTGAAAGACAATCATCGCTGCAAAACACGCCAGACTGTTTTATGGGAGGCCATCTCTCGGCTGCCACGAGTGAACTTGAGTCGACTCCGTACAAAACTGCCGGATGCACTCGTGCCACCATCGGATGCTCTGCGAAGTAGGAGGTGCAGTTCCATACTGTCAACGAAAATCACACTGCGCAGTTATAACTGACCTACACTTATTGAAACGGAGAACGCGAAACGGTTTGTTGTTGCTGTGTTATCGCCATCCCGACAAATAATTTACGAGCGCACTTGCAGCACCAGCTGTAGCGCCACCAGGGCGACACCTACCGGCAACCAAGTGAANGACAAATAATTTACGAGCGCACTTGCAGCACCAGCTGTAGCGCCACCAGGGCGACACCTACCGGCAACCAAGTGAACCGGCGACATGCAACATGTACCACGAAAAACTTTACGTTTCGGTGTGTAATTTAAAATTTGCAGCGAGGCCGTATCTTTATTCACGTAAATATTATAGCCTTCTGAAATCGGATAATTCTTTTAGTTACTGCTATAAAGGCGCGAGTTTACGTTTACAGAGTGTCCGGATACTGTTGATTAGATACACTAAGGTGACAAAAGTCATGGGATAGCAATATGCAAATATACAGATGGCAGTAGTATCGCGTACAAAATTTATAAATGGGCAATGCATTGGTTGGGCTTTCATTTGTAGTCAAATGATTCATGTGAAAAGGTTTCTGACGTGATTATGGCCACACGACGGGAATTAACAGACTTTGAACGCGGAATGGTAGTTGGAGCTAGACGCATTGGACATTCTATTTCGGAAATGGTTAGGGAATTCAACATTCTGAGATCCACAGTGTCAATAGTGTGGCAAGAATACCTAATTTCAGGCATAACCTCCCACCATGGACAACGCAGTGGCTGACCGCATGCACTTAATTACAGAGACCAACGACGTGTGCGCAGAATGGCCAGTGTTAAGAGACAAGCAAAACACTGCATGAAATAACCCCAGGAATCAATGTGGGACGTACGATGGACGTGTCCGTTAGGACAGTGCGGAGAAACTTTGGCTGTACTGGGCTATGCCGGCAGAAGACCGACTCGAGTGCCTTTACTAACAGCACGACATCGCCTGCAGCGCCTCTCCTGGGCTCGTGACCATATCAGGTGGACCCTAGACGACTGGAAAACCGTGGCTTGGTCAGATGAGTCCCGATTTTAGTTGGTAAGATCTGATGGTAGGTTTCTAGTGTGGTGCAGATCCCACGAATCCATGGACCCAAGTTGTCAACAAGGAACTGAGCAAGCTGGTGGTGGCTCCATAATGGTGTGGGCTGTTTTTACATGGATTGGATTGGGTCCTCTGGTGCAACTGAACCGATCATTGACTGGAAACGGTTATGTTCAGCTACTTGGAAACCACTTGCAGCCATTCATGGACTTCATGTACCCAAAAAACGGTGGACTTTTTATGGATGACAATTCACCATGTCACCGGGCCACAACTGTTCGCGATTGGTTTGAAGAACATTCTGGACAATTCCAGGGAATGATTTGGCCACCAAGATCGCCCGACATGAATCCAATCGAACATTTATGGGACATAATCGAGAAGTCAGTTCGTGCACAAACTCCTGTACTAGCAACTTTTTCGCAATTATGGACGTCTATAGAGGCAGCATGGCTGAATATTTCTGCCGGGGTCTTCCAACGACTTGTTGAGTCCATGCCACGTCGAGTTACTGCACTTCGCCGGGCAAAAGGAGGTCCGACACGATATTAGGAGGTATCCCATGACTTTTGTCACCTCAGTGTAGTGTACATAAACCCCGCAATATATTACGAATGCTCTGGCACAGGTCCATCGTGTCACAGGCTGATATTACAAATTTCTTCTGTGGCATTATTCGTTTCCAGATATTTTGCCGATTGCTCTTATGCTGCTTTGAACGTCACTTCGTTGATGTGAAATCTTGAATATTTTGTAGATACACAACTTTTGTGCAGAGCTAAAAGGCTAGGCATGTATTTGCCCTTAAAAACTTAAAACAGGAAAAATTCGCAATTATATTTTCAGTCCTTAAAATGTTTGTGGAGTCTATGTATACTTACCGCATCGCAATAATCAAAAATAGGAAAAACAAGAATAACTATTTATCCTACTTTCTTCTACATGAATGCAAATATTATAAATGAATACGTTAAAATGAACGAGTATAAGTGACCTTGTCGTCTCGTTGACATGGATATCATTGGATATGAAACCTCAAACAAATGCAATATTAGTGAGACGATAACAAATATACTCGTGCCTTACTCGAACCCAGAGACCCTCATTTCGTATGCTGGCGTGACGCAGGGTTCGGAACATCAACTTCGATTGTAATCAGTCCAATATTTCTGCATAATGGGTTTACCAACATGAAATATGTACAGAAACATCATTTTGAAAATAACGTTAAGAGTTACTTAAATAATGGCCATATAGGCCTACCGCAGCACTACTCGAGTACGTAATTTGGTGAAAATAGGTTGACTGGTTGACAAGATATGGCTTAAAAGCTTTTACACATTAGACGCTACATTACAAAAAGTCTGAAAATAAGCTCTGTATAGCCATTTCTGATGCTTCTAACAGATGCTGTTAGCACACAAATTTTAGTTGGATTTGATGAAATTAATTATTAGAAATAATATACTTGTATAAATAATTAATACAGCCCCAATTTTGAAATAAAACGAGTAACTCACTTAAAATATGTAAATTTTCAGGGCCTACTGTGTGCAATTTTTGGTGGAAATTTTTTGTATGTTCCCCGGGATATAGCATAAAAACCCAATTTTTTCATGTGGTGCTATCTTCATTAATTATGGACGAAAATATTATGTATTGGTACATTATATGTTTGACATGGATACTGCTAGCATATTAAGTTCAGTTGAAATTGTTTGGGACATATGATGTGATAACCAAAATTGATTACACAACTAATAATTTGAAAATATATGACTTCTTCCTTAAGTCATTTAAATGTAGATGGCCTACAAAAGTGTAAAGAATAAATGGTTGTCTGAAATTTGGTTCTTATCAGCTAATTGTTTTAGGAGATAGGACAAAAAAGTTTAATTAAACTTGTTTCTTCCAAAATATTTGACAAATAAGTTTATGTACAGGTATTAGCTCTTTTGATGCTTGCATAGATACTGTCACCATATAAAGTTAATATGCAATTTGTTACATGGTTTTGTAGATACAGCATCTTATGCTGAAATATTTATCTTATCGCCATTTTGTAAACAAGTAACTAATTTGCTTAAAACATGTCAGTTAACATGGCCTACTGTGTGTAGAACAGACTACTTTTTGCTCAATTTGGTAGGAATCACTTGATGGTTTCCCGAAATATGACAAAATTTTATTTAACCACGTGGCACCGTCTTCNTCTCAATTTGGTAGGAATCACTTGATGGTTTCCCGAAATATGACAAAATTTTATTTAACCACGTGGCACCGTCTTCCAAAATGGCGAACAAAAGAAGCACTGCATGGATAAATTTGACTGTTGTAATAGATATTGCCAGCAAACAAAATTAAGTTGAAATTGGTTACATGGTTTCGTAGATATAGCATACAAAATTTAATTTTTTTCACTGCTGCTGTTCTGAAAATAAGTGTCTTACCAATTTGAAAAAGTCAGTCTACATGATCTACCGTATAAATACTTAACTGCAAAATTTGGTAGGCATCGGTTGATTGTATCCTGGGATACGACTTAAAAGTCTGATGCCGGGAAAAAACTTTGTATTGACAGATTTGATGCTTGTAATAGATACTTTCACCATACCCAGTTTGGTAGAATTTTGTCATACAGCATGGTAGATAAAGCAAATAAACCTAAATGTATTAAGACCACCATTTTGAAAATAAGTGTCTTATCCGTTTAAATTGCGAATATTTATGTTTTAATAGTAATACTTATGTATCAAATTTGGCAGCAATATATTCAGTAGTTCCCGAGATATAAAGTATAAGTATTATTTTTCATGTTGTGCTATATTCCAAAATGGAGTANCAATATATTCAGTAGTTCCCGAGATATAAAGTATAAGTATTATTTTTCATGTTGTGCTATATTCCAAAATGGAGTACCAATAACTTCATCACTTTCTAAAGTCGATGCTTACATGATGCACTGTCAACGTGCCAAATTTGGTTAAAATCAGTTAAATAATTCCTGAGATATAACAGCTTCTAAATTTTGAAGATAGCCACCATTTTTAAAATAACCACCCGACGTGATTCAAAACTCTAATAGTCGAATTCCCGTACCAAGCACTGTATGTGTAACGAATTTAATAAAATTTGATTCGCGGGTTCAAATTGATATTTATAAGGGGACACGCACTTTGGCACACACACAGCACGCACATACATACATACACACAGACAGGAAAAAAATTCCTTCGGGAAGTAGGATAAAAAATGTCAAGACTGAGAAAATGTTAATCTTCCGTAAAATGTTATAAATGTATTCTACCTATGGTTTGTAGATCTGCGCACGGCTGTTCACAAGAGCTTATATGACATGACCACGAGAGCATAATCTTATGAAGGATTCCCTGTGCTATAACTCTTTATGCTGATAAAATTTTATGTCAAATATAATATCCGTAAAAATCACTTTATTTCAGTCACATAAATTCCTCCGTATACCAAAAAATGTTTGCACTGTTCCTTTAAGTCTCTTGGAAATGTTTGGTGCCTAATAATATGGCCAGTTTGAAAAAGACATAAATATGATGATCATCCATGTATAAACGACAAAGATATTATAATTGATACAAATTAAGTGCCGTTGTTAATAAGGAAACATCGGCGATCCAAATATAATCTGTAAGAAAGGCCGAAATCAACGGTCGCTAGGAATACTTAGCAACGTTTCGAATCACATTTAAGACATTAAAGATAAGAACGCAGCAGCTGTACTGCACTGCATGAAATCTAGAAATGTGTTTTGAGAGTCTACGTGAGAATACCACGATTAACCAAATTAAAGGCTTTACTGAAAATAAGTCATGTTATTGTATAGAAACTGCAATGTGAGCTAGTATAATGCAGGTACGGGGTGTTGTGCCTTTATCGAAAACTGGAATCGTAACAGTTAAATAAATTTTCATTAATTTTGTTGTGCTAGTCGAAGCAGATAAAAAAAAAAAAAACCTTTGGCCGTAGTAGTTTACAATGGTATTGTTACAATTTCTCAAAGGCGGTGGGCTTAACCAGTTTCTTTAAGGGATGTAGGTCTTAATTAAATATAAGATTTCATTATTATAACCACTTAATTTATTTACAGTAATTTTACAGAAAATACTCTCGACTCAATAGTTAACAATAAGGTGCTACCACTTGTTATTTACAATTAATAAATTCAATAAATGCAATTAAAAACCACCTTAAAGTTACTAATGTAATCAAATAACTAACATCAGTCCCAATAAACAATGTATCATAACATATTAAATTATTTTATGAAGTATATGTCCTTATTTGACAGTTCCAATATTTACGATAAAGTCCGTATCATATTTTCATATTGTCCCACCTCCAGTCCGAAATGTTCTAGATATCTCCGAGCGCCATTATGCCCAGTAGCTTTCAACTAGTAGCGGACCACGCCCTCTCGTCCGTCCAGACCGTAGAAACACTCGTCTGCTCTCATTTCGTATCNAGACCGTAGAAACACTCGTCTGCTCTCATTTCGTATCCTCCGCCGTCGTCCATCCTCTCCGCGAATGTCCCTCGCTGCACCAAACGTTCCCCGATGACCGAACTTCAGCCGGATGGCTTCCACAAAAGAACTGCCGACACTCCAGCAGCAGTGGTGTTTGTGTCGTTGGCC
Organism: Clitarchus hookeri; assembly: GCA_002778355.1. Lineage (NCBI taxonomy): Eukaryota > Metazoa > Arthropoda > Insecta > Phasmatodea > Phasmatidae > Clitarchus > Clitarchus hookeri. The sequence goes on along the minus strand of NQII01000534.1, from coordinate 31,243 downwards.
ATAGCCGAGAATTTTTTCAAAGTACCGTGTTGCGCCGAGGGACATAGTTACCAGAATATTCTTGCTCGTCCTCGAAGTCGTCGGCTTCTCCGGTAGGGAGGGAGGAGGGTCTGTAACGCCAGCCAGGTCAGCTGCCAATCATTCCCAGCCACCCGGCGACGAAACAGGAAGTGGGTCTGTCTCTGGGGAGGGGAGGGTAGAGGTGGGTCATCCCCCACAAAGCCGGACCGCGCATAACCAGGTACCAGGAGCCCAGCTCNTGTTCTAGATATCTCCGAGCGCCATTATGCCCAGTAGCTTTCAACTAGTAGCGGACCACGCCCTCTCGTCCGTCCACACCGTAGAAACACTCGTCTGCTCTCATTTCGTATCCTCCGCCGTCGTCCATCCTCTCCGCGAATGTCCCTCGCTGCACCAAACGTTTCCCCGACGACCGAACTTCAGCCGGATGGCTTCCACAAAAGAACTGCCGACACTCCAGCAGCAGTGGTGTTTGTGTCGTTGGCCATAGCCGATAATTTTTTCAAAGTACCGTGTTGCGCCGAGGGACATAGTTACCAGAATATTATTGCTCATCCTCGAAGTCGTCGGCTTCTCCGGCAGGGAGGGAGGAGGGTCTGTAACGCCAGCCAGGTCAGCTGCCAATCATTCCCAGCCACCCGGCGACGAAACAGGAAGTGGGGTCTGTCTGAGGGGAGGGGAGGGTAGAGGTGGGTCATCCCCCACAAAGCCGGACCGCGCATAACCAGGTACCAGGAGCCCAGCTCNTGGGGAGGGGAGGGTAGAGGTGGGTCATCCCCCACAAAGCCGGACCGCGCATAACCAGGTACCAGGAGCCCAGCTCGTAACAGTATATTCCATTACGTGGGATAGCATTAGCTACAGACGAATATATGAAAACATCAGTAATTGCTGGTATNCGTAACAGTATATTCCATTACGTGGGATAGCATTAGCTACAGACGAATATATGAAAACATCAGTAATTGCTGGTATAGTCCATTCATGTTTACTTCCAACTTTTCTGAAGCCCTGATAGAGTTCCACTTTCACGCTATTCCTCCGTCTCATACAATAAAAGATTAACCAAGTCTTGAAAAATACGCCGAAGGGACAGCTCACCGCTTTCTTGTGCACTCAGTTTAATAACGTTTTGCATGAGACCTATTTCTTACTAGGCACTACCAACAGACATATTTTCTGTGTTTTTATTCGTATTAATTACAAATTGAATTTTACAACTTATGGACTAAATATAACTTAAAGTTCAATTTAATAAAAAAATTAGATGATTTTATTTAACATAAGTACTAAACGCTTGTGACACAAAGCATATCAAGGAAACAAACAAACAAATTTTACATTGGGTGAATCTTCAAAGGTTTGATTCAAAAAGTGTTAAGAAACCACGAATAGAATATAAAACAATGAAAATAATTTATTTCATGAAATTTACATTAAAAATCATTAGCTCCTTGGGGTCTCAGTTCAGCATGCTTTGTTAACGTCCTGCGTTGCGTTGCGTTGGCGGCCCGTCTGCAATAGGCCGTAACCGTGGACGTTAACGTATCCTAATCCCTGCGTCAAGTAATGTCACATTGAAGAAGTCCGCATATGGTCTACAATAGCGATGCCCGAAACAGGCTATCTCAAACTGCCACTTTGGCACAGTAGGCCTAAAGGCACTCAACTCAACTTCGTTTTTTTTTCATTTCGTGATAAAATGTATATTTATGATCGACTAACACGCCACATGATTGATATTTTTATGTAATTCATGTTTTACATAATGGTTCAATAAAGTGCACGATGCTGATATTGTTTTACCCTTATTTTATTTTATATCGCTTTTAATATAATAATATACATAATTCAATAACTATGTACATTGGATAAAAATATTAATTTTTATCTTATTTCGTTGACGTCCAATTAGAATGTTTGCCTCATTTTTTGGTAGTTTCGTACCAAAATGTATTTTTTCTTTTTTTGTAATCTTAGGAGACAGCTTTGAATAAAAGTTTAAAGTTGTTGAATTATTCTCTTGGAGCACAGCTTGTCTTAAGACACGCGAACTTCGGACAGCGCCGTGACGACACTAGTTCCACGTGCACCAATCAGCGTATTCTTGTCATAAGGAACAGCTCGTAGACGGGCAGAAAAACTCCAAAGGTATGACATCAGGAATTTTGTTTGTGCTTGTTACGCCACGTGNTGTCATAAGGAACAGCTCGTAGACGGGCAGAAAAACTCCAAAGGTATGACATCAGGAATTTTGTTTGTGCTTGTTACGCCACGTGATTTTCCCTTCGTCTGTGCCCGTGACATGTATAAGTTTGCACAGGAGCGGTTGTCGCGTAAGGAGAGTAAAATTTTTTTTTCCAGCAAGATTGTATCTCGCAAGACTGACGGAGGATGTACACGGAGGTTTGTACAAGCGTGCTCTTGGGGGTGTAATCAGAGCTGCTGGAAGTCTCGGTAATGGACAGTAGCGAGGTCCATTCAGGAGGAACGAGAGTTGCTGGCACAGACGAGCAAATGTGTATATGAGTGCGTGCGTGGGTCTGTGTGTGTAGCCGTGGGCGTTTGTGTGTGTGCGGCCTTCATTTACGTAATTGGACCACCGGCCCCCAGAACTTCATTGCAAGGGAAATTATGACCCTTCTCACTTCCGGCCCTTAATGAACACATTCGCGCGGCCGTGGTGGGGATGAGGCGCGAGGGGGTTGGCCGGGCCGAAAAGGTGAGCAGAGATGGCGATAAAACAGCGGGACAAAACAAGAAGGGATTGGGCCTGTGGCAACGACGGGGCGAGCGCAAGTTTAGAAAAAAAAAAGAAGTTGGGAAATGTGCGGGAAATTCCCAGGGAATCAGCGACAGAAGTACAAATGTTAAGGGAGTGCCATGGCATGGCGATGGAATTTTTGAAAAGCAGCACCGAGTTCTTGGAGAATCTCATATTATACTGTTTCTGTAACTACTATATTATCATCGAGTAGCATCTAACATCAACAAGCCAGAAATTCTAGATCACAAATAAAATTAATGAGTTCAGCGTTTTTCTAGCAGCTTCAAAAACAACTACACTGCGTAGTTAATTTCTGCACTGCGACAAATAAATAAAATAAAATGCAAATTTAATAAACGCCACTACAGTGACAATACCAAAATCCGAACGTGCAAAAATAACATTCTTACTTATCACAACATGAAGAAAGTATTAGAACATATTTGAAATATCTTACGGGGCGTGTGAATAAATTTAGTTATCAGGCGCAGTGAAAGGGATAAAATAACTGAGAAAGAAATCGAAATTAGATATTTTTATTTTACTGACTTAAACTATTGTGTTTCTTTAATAAATTATTTAACTCTGTAATGAAATATACCTGTGTGACAGGCAGTGATACTTCTAAAAAACACCATAATATTTTAAGCAATTATAACAGGACTGGAACGTATGTTCACAGAGAACTTGTACAGTTCTTGTTATAAACTGTGCACATATTTAACTCTTAATGTGCTGTTTCTCAAAAAGCACCCGCCGGCATCTGCGGTATAGTTGTAGGCACGGGAGCGTACAGTAGGTAATGAAGAACTTGGTTAAATACCGTTTCAGAATTTACTTCTACATTTGTATACAAGCAGTCCTATTATAATTTAATTGATAGTCAACGTGGGGACATTATAAACAAGTACTAACATTCACATTTATAATGAAAAATCTGAGGTGTGAAATAGCCACACGTATGCCACTTTATTTACAGTTATTTTGCTTTTATTGACTGACGAATGAATGCAGTGCACTGACCGTATGTCACTTGCGGCAGTCGAACTGACAGTGACAAATGGAGAACTGTTCAGGGTATGCTGGAATTGCTTTACTACTCTACTTGGTCATTACTCAGTGTATTCATTTGATATTGAAACGCATTTTTCCAACTTCAGAGATTTCTCATGAGTGGTCAAAATACATTTCTTTTTCCCTTATCCGACTACCGTAGTGCCAGTAACTCTTCGCCATTCTACAATACAAATTTAATTAAAATCTTTTGAAATAACTGGAGCAATGGTTTCATTTTTGCTAATACTGCTTCATTTTCCTTTTACTCGCATTAAGAGTCTTGTCACGTGTGTAATGTCGTGTTTAAATCCACTTAGCGAGAGACATTTCTTAGTTTCGTATTTTACGATTTTGTATTCACCGTTTCGGACGAGGTCAAATGTCACTAGAGCAAGACTCATAACAGCCGCTGTAAGTATTCTTGAAACTGATACATAACTGTATATTTTTTGTTTAAAAATATTTAGGTTCATAAAAAGAAGACTTGTGTGTAATCACTTCGAACGATTTTTCGAATGGAGGAGATAGTTTATTATAAAACACTTTTATGCCATTTTGCAAAACAATTTCAATGAAAATTAAATTACAGAACGCTATGTAACAGCTGTCACAGTAGGTGCTTACTTTCACTACAAAAAATTCACGCATTTATTTGAGAATTTTCGGGGATATTTCTTGCCTATTCCTCTCATCTAACACATCGCAAGTCAAAACTAAAGTTGTAATATGGAATCTTTTAATTCTTTTAAATTCATTCCTAAGACTTTGATTAAACAATGCGCAAATCATGAAGTGGCATGATCGTAAATATTTTTCTTCACCAAAACTAGCAAGGTGACCGTTTTCTCGCGAAATTTATCCGTTAACGAAACATAATCCATCCGCTGAATATTCAGGATGGAATGGAAAAGTGAATAAGTTCGCAACTGTGAAATCCAGATAGAGAACAAGGTTATTGACTGTAGGAACTAAAATTTTATTTCCAATAATATACATATAGCTACAGCCAAATGAACTGGAACTGAAGAAGTGTTTTTGTAACGCTTTTAAAGGAAATCGTGGCCGATGGGGCATTATGTCTCCGAATTCCTTTATCTGCATGAACACACGTGCGTGGTGAATAAATTTTCATTGCCAACAAATCTGATCATTAATAAGATTAAGTTTGCTATTCCCTTATCGGAGAATATGTTGTACTGCAAAGTCTACGTCAAAATTTCAAGAAGGATTATTAATCAATATTTCATCTTCATTTGCGAGATATCAGCTCCATCATTAGGATGACCGTCCAATTGAGATAGCGAGCTACTCCTAGTTGGGGATATTTTATTGCGATGGAGGTGGTTTTTAGGTTTACAACAAGACGATCGATTTTAATTTTTGACATGTTGATTAATAATCCGTCTCGAAAATTCCATAAATACTGGGACATAAAATATTTACTGTAATGACAGAATGACAATACCTATTTCTTCAAAGATAGAGTATGCCGGCAGTGATAATTCGTTCACCACATCCATTCTTTGTCCAAAAAAAATTAATCTTCACAGATAATGTCACGTTTACAATAGTATTAGTTCATTGTATATTGAGACTTTCTCAGACCCTCTCTCGTGACGGCTGTACGCCGTTATTATTTGGAACACAATGCTTGTTCTAAACTCATTTATCATGTCCCGTTTCTGGTTTTCACGAGCCGCGATCTTATTTGCAGATTCTATTTCCGCTCAGTTGGCACACAGAAACAAAGCCTTGTGGCCATATCCTTGTAGTAAGTATATGCGGTGGATGAGCGGCTGGGGCGTAGGATCGGCCAGTGTTTAGCAAGTTTGTAACTGTAGTCTATTCGCGGTTTCTTCACACTTTTTGAATCAAACCTTTGAAAAATCACCCCATGTATGACGTGCTTGGTTATTTCTTAAATATGTAAAGTATCACAAGCGTTTTATACTTATCTGAAAACCAAAGAACCTTATTTTTAGGTAAATTGAACTTCTATTTATATTTTATACATAAATTATAATATCGAATTAATAATTAATATGAATAAAAACAGTGATAAAAAGGTATGTTGGTAATGCCTAGTACGAAATAGTTCGTATGCAAAACATCATCACACTGAGTGCGCACGAATGCGGTGCGTTGTCCCTTTCGTGTAATTTTCTAGACTCGGTTAAGCTTTGCTTGCATGAGGCGGAGGAATATCCTGGAAGTAGAACTTTAGCAGGTCTTCAGTAAAGTTGGAAGTAACCGTGAATGTACAATAGGTGATGATTGCATAACATTGTTCCGCCGCGCTTGTGGCGGGTCAAGCCTTAGTTCGGGGGTAGGCCTACGAGAGGGCAGTTTCGCTTCCATATACTCCTCTGCTCTGCAGATAGTCCGACACGTTTACTGGTTTCGGAGCCTTTGCGCACGCATTCCAAAGTCGCCAGGAGGCCAGCATGCGACATCCAAACCCATGCGGCTGCGTGGTTGAAACCAACAGTTTCACGGTGCCCCGAAATCGTTTGTCACGGCAGGCCAGTTTATGGTGAACACGTGCCCCAGTCTACGAGCAGAGATTGACAGCCCTGGGGCGCGGGCACAAAGGGGCACCCCTCCCGTCTTTTTGTGATATTTGGTGAAATCCTAGTCGGCAATCTCTTTGTGCCATCCCCCTCCCCATCCCCTTTTCGCTTCAACTTCCTTCCAGGAGGGAAGAAGGGCGGAAGAAATACAGGCTAACCCACTTTCTATCGCAGCTGAAAATTTCTCCCGTGAGGGTGCCCGAGCCTCATAGAATTCGGAGACGACTCAATCGGGGCCAGGTCAGAAGTTTGCAGATGGGCAGCTGTCCAGAGAGAGGATTGATGGCGGTGAATTGGACACGCTTCATGGTTGGAAATAAACAAGTGTCTGCCGCGAGACCGACCGTTAAATTTCGGGGTTTACTGGAATGCCACGACAATGGCATCAGTTACAAAATCGAATTTGTAACAGATCCCTGGCTTCGCAGTCGAGAGACCACAACAAATTAAGACAACAGTGAAAATATCGAATTAAATTATTACATATTGCTCTACATACACAGAAAGTAACTACTCAAATGGTGAAGCTAAAATACTGCTCGCTCTGTCTCTCTCTCTCTCTCTCACTTTCTATATATATATATATATATTTATACATATAGATATGTATATATAACATATATATGCGAATGTGTGAGTTTACGTTCCTTCCTACGCATAATGCAAACACGATCACACACATTATGCGTAGGAGGGAATGTTAACACACAAACACATACGCGTATAAACTGAAGAGCCAAAAAAACTGGTATAGGCGCGCGTATGCAAATAACAGAGGTATGGAACCAATCAGAGTAACGCGATGCTGTCGGCAGCTAGATCGGCCACTGCTGCTACAATGGCAGGTTATCAAGATTTAATTGCGTTTGAACGTGATTTTATAGTTGGCGCACGAGAGATGGGACATATCATCTCCGAGATAGCGATAACATTTGGATTTTCGCGTACGACCATTTCAAGAGTGTACCGTGAATATCGGGAATTCAGTAAAACATCAANGCGATAACATTTGGATTTTCGCGTACGACCATTTCAAGAGTGTACCGTGAATATCGGGAATCCAGTAAAACATCAAATCTACGACATCGCTGCGGCCGGAAAAAGATCGTGAAAGAACGTGACAAACGACGACTGACGAGAATCATTAAACCTGACAAACATGCAACCCTTTCTCAAATTGGCGCAGATTGGATTTGTGGACTGCCCTGCAGGATTTATGGTGTGAATTGCCTNGGGGGGGGCGAATACTATATTAGGCAGGTGTACCAGTTTTTTTGGCTCTTCAGTGTATATATATGTTATGTATTCTATGGGAAAGAAAGATGTTGCTGGGAAAATAAATGCGACATGTTATTTATTTTAAACTTCTCACAAACGTCTAATTATTTTAACGTAATCTTTTGATATTATACATTCCTTCTTTGTCACTGGTTTTTGTTGTTGTCGAGTCATTTTATTTAGTTACCTATATGGAAGGAGGAGTTAATAATGCAAGCAAACTGTACATTTTAAACTGTGGAATGACCTTTATACTCCTATTTCGCGTATTCGTTTGGCACGAGGTTAAACTCAAAATACTTAGGTTGGCTGTTGTNGAATGACCTTTATACTCCTATTTCGCGTATTCGTTTGGCACGAGGTTAAACTCAAAATACTTAGGTTGGCTGTTGTGTCTGTAAGAATTCGTCCCTTTGCTAGGACTTTGTCGGACATTGTAACGTCATATTATTGCCAACGAATTGCGACTTGTCGATGGTGTTTGAAGTTAACACTAAATAACTCAAATGAAAGTGTCTGAAGTATGTCCTGCCATTAAAACAACTTGCCAGATTCCTGAGTCTTTCCTTATGACTTCTTAAGTTAAGATTACTGTATAATAAATAAATGCAGATATTTTCACAGTAATATATGCGATGTAACTTTTGGGCTTCGGCGAGTTGCGTTGTCATTTTAATTGATTTTTTACTTTCAACATTGCCCTTAATTCTGCCCAATTACACCAGGATACATTTCATATCCTTTATATCCTGTACTGAATATTTTTAAGTCGCAAATGTGACAAATATCGGCTAACAGAGACCGTGTTATATCTACAATCTCTGGGGTATACTACTTTATGTTTTTATTTACAAATACATCCATGTAACATACTACAGTGCTGTATAGCGTAGGTGAAAAAACGTGTTATTCAACGATTTTTCGAGTGTTCAGTGTTACTAACTTGTGAAGGAATAATAGATTCCAAACAATAAATACGGCGTTTTTACCACTTGACATTGCAAGTTTTTCCCCACAAACTCCATTACATTTAGCCAATGTGTTAAACTAAATGGACACTGTTATGCGACTCCGTGGACGTATAAGCCACGTTACGTGCAGCAATTTGCACTATTGATTAGAGATTTCGCTTTCGAAAGCAATCGAATGTGAAGTTTTTTTGTATTTCATGCTAATCTCACACTGAACCATACATATTTGTAACTGCTTCGCAGTAGTGAATATTAGTAAGTTTGGGTACATGGATTTCCGGAGTAGGTTCTAGGATCCGTCCACCATCTTGGTAAACACAGCCGGCGGCTGTGTTGGCCGGTGGCCTGAGACGGCCATTTTATCGATAAAATTGGCTGTTTCACCCCAAAAATTACTCCAGAAATTAATAATTTTACNGAATGACCTTTATACTCCTATTTCGCGTATTCGTTTGGCACGAGGTTAAACTCAAAATACTTAGGTTGGCTGTTGTATCTGTAAGAATTCGTCCCTTTGCTAGGACTTTGTCGGGCATTGTAACGTCATATTATTGCCAACGAATTGCTACTTGTCGATGGTGTTTGAAGTTAACACTAAATAACTCAAATGAAAGTGTCTGAAGTATGTCCCGCCATTAAAACAACTTGCCAGATTCCTGAGTCTTTCCTTATGACTTCTTAAGTTAAGATTACTGTATAATAAATAAATGCAGATATTTTCACAGTAATATATGCGATGTAACTTTTGGGCTTCGGCGAGTTGCGTTGTCATTTTAATTGATTTTTTACTTTCAACATTGCCCTTAATTCTGCCCAATTACACCAGGATACATTTCATATCCTTTATATCCTGTACTGAATATTTTTAAGTCGCAAATGTGACAAATATCGGCTAACAGAGACCGTGTTATATCTACAATCTCTGGGGTATACTACTTTATGTTTTTATTTACAAATACATCCATGTAGCATACTACAGTGCTGTATAGCGTAGGTGAAAAAACGTGTTATTCAACGATTTTTCGTGTGTTCAGTGTTACTAACTTGTGAAGGAATAATATATTCCAAACAATAAATACGGCGTGTTTACCACTTGACATTGCAAGTTTTTCCTCACAAACTCCATTACATTTAGCCAATGTGTTAAACTAAATGGACACTGTTATGCGACTCCGTGGACGTATAAGCCACGTTACGTGCAGCAATTTGCACTATTGATTAGAGATTTCGCTTTCGAAAGCAATCGAATGTGAAGTTTTTTTTTATTTCATGCTAATCTCACACTGAACCATACATATTTGTAACTGCTTCGCAGTAGAGAATATTAGTAAGTTTGGGTACATGGATTTCCGGAGTAGGTTCTAGCATCCGTCCACCATCTTGGTAAACACAGCCGGCGGCTGTGTTGGCCGGCGGCCTGAGACGGCCATTTTATCGATTTTTAACCGACAAAGTGGGGTTTTTAATGAGGTCTTTAATTTAATTTTACCAAAAAATCACTTTTTCACTTAAAAAATCCAAAAAAATGGGGGCAAATGAGGAAAGCGGATTTGCAGCTCCTCAAAGCAGGATCCANTTTTTTCACTTAAAAAATCCAAAAAAATGGGGGCAAATGAGGAAAGCGGATTTGCAGCTCCTCAAAGCAGGATCCAAAAAATTATCAGTCGATCAAGAGGATTAGAGGCTCTTAATGGAATGAGTAACTTAATCCTCGGAGCAAAAGAGGAGCATTCGAGACTCCGAGCCAGATCAAGCGGACCGGGGAGAAACAGCGGTCCTGACCCCTCCCCCGATCTTAATCCCACACCTACCCCATCCAGACCCCGCTACCACCTCCCCTCCCCCTTCCCTTTCCCGCTTCATTTTCACTCACAATGGTTCACTCTTCCAAGAAACTATTATACAAATCCCAAACAATAAAAAAAATTCATAATTTTAACATTACACTTATCCCACCAACTTCATTTCACCCCCCTCCTCACTGCCCCTTTACAATCATACAAAAATCGCAAAAAAATGTACAAAAATTCTAAAATTGAGAAACATTATGTTAACCCCACACTCATCCCACCACCCTCTTTTCACTCCCTCCCTACCACACCAACACAATCAAAAAAATATAAAAACATCTTTGGTGGTAGATAAAGAAAAATAAATAAGCAGCAGAATCAATAGTGTCCAATACTGGCAAAATATGTGTAAAAGTCATAATTTTGTGGCCAATTATATGTTTCTCAATTTTTTAGAATTTTTTCTATATGTTGCTATTTTTATAATAATTGGCAGGGAGGCTGTAGGGAATGAAGTTTAGGTGAAGATGGAAGGGGGTGGGTGGAAGGGAGGATGTAGCGGGGTCTGGACGTGGTAGGTGTAGTATTATGGTCAGGAAGGGAGCCAGGTCCGCTGATCCTCCCCGGCCCGCTTGACCTGACTCGGAGTATGGAATCCTCCTCTTTTGCTCCAATGGTTAAGATACTCATTCCGTTAAGAACCTCTAATCCTCCTGCTCGAATGAGGATTTTTTGACTCTTGCTACGAGGATCTGCAAATCTGCTTTCCTATTTTTCCTTTTTTTTCAATTTTAGGTGAAAAAAGCGATTTTTTGGTAAATCAATAAATTTCTGAAGAAACTTTTGGGGTTAAAAAGACAATTTTATCGATAAAATGGACATCCCAGGCCGCAAACCAACATGGCCGCCAGCCGTGCCTACCAAGATGGCGGACAGATCCTAGACCCTACTCCTGAGATTCATGTGCCCGATCCTACTAATGTAATCAGTGTAACCACTGAAAAATACTCAACTGGAATCCTGTAATAGCTAACTGATTGGGTTCAGTGAATCATACTACTCCNAGTGTAACCACTGAAAAATACTCAACTGGAATCCTGTAATAGCTAACTGATTGGGTTCAGTGAATCATACTACTCCGCGGCAGTTAATCCAAGTTTTCCAGATTTATTCAACAGTCCACAGAAGCTATATAAACTATGTTCAATAATTAACATTTGTCTGGTTTATAGAGTCTTTGATGAAAAAAATTATATATTACATCGCAGCAGGTTGAAGAGTTGGGAGTTACGCTCTATACTAACATTTGTGACTGCTGTTACACTTCGTGCCAGTTTCGACCGTCAACAACAAGGAGATGAATATTTGCGAGTTCCACTAGAGTTAAAAATATCGTAGTAGTGGAAAACACATAATTAAACGTACGCGGGTACGAATTAGGATCCAGACGGGACACTTTGTAATACACTGTGATGATTTTTCCTGCCTTCACATATACCGCAGTACGGATTTTGCATCAAGGCTAGCGCATGCGTAGCACAATATCCGATAAAGTGGTAACACATTAACTAAGAACTGGAAGAGGTATCGACTTAAATTACAAGCGCGACTTTTCGATCTATCATATACGATTACGTACACAATAAGATAGATTTTTTTAAATTTTCTTTACTCTTTATTACTTTTTAGTGTAAAGTGTTGAGTGACAACTGCGTTGGCGTCATACAAGATATCAGTGTCAATATTTATTTACAACGATTGCGCATGTTTTATAACTAGACAAAATATCTTGTTTCCGGAACGTGAATACTTTGCAGCGCTGAGCAACTTCAGGCAACAGCGCTGCAACTTGCTTGACTTGATGAACTGCTGCTTGGTCGCGACCACTGTGGTATCTGTGATAAAATTCACAATTGTTAATTCAGCTCTATTAATTATATTTTGTCTATAACGAGATCATCAACATCCAGTGGTGTAGTACGCACTATGTCTCACAGAAGAATAAATTAATTGGTAGATGTTATTTGAAAAGTTGTCAGGCTCAAGGCGGCTAACAGAAGTACTAACCATGCCCTATCTCTGCTCCATAAAATCCTAAATACCTCCGGACTTCGTTACCTTCCCAAGCGCTTTCGTTATCAGAGCGATCGCTACCCAGTAAGTACAGGATGGGACAGAAACAACTCCCTGATTGGAGAAGCTAATAAAAACCAAACCAAACAGGATCCAAGATAAAGCCTGTTATTCACGAATAGTACGCTTAATGCAGTTTTATATCAGCGCCCTTTAAGATCACATCGGTCGGGATAAATGGCAGCAACATCGTGAGTTATCGCCTTCTTCAGATCTTCCAGTGTGTGGGGACGGCGTTGGTACACCTGAGATCTAAGGTAACCCCAAAGAAAAAAAAATCAAAATGCCAAGAGAACGACGAAATGTGCGGGCTGGTGCACCATCTTGTTGAAACTACAAATTTTCCTGTCCATCTTCAGCGTAAAGATCACCCAATTTAAGCCTGAGAAAGTCGTCTCGCATTACACAATACTGATTCCAGGTCACGGTTACAGTAATGCTGACCTCTTCAAAAAGGTGCAGACCCCACAATCCAAAATGAAAAATGGCACACCACACTGTGGCCTTAGAGCTATAGAATGGTCATTGGTCAAGTTCCCGAAGGTTGTCTTGAGACCAGTACCAGAAATTCTGTTTATTGACAGTGCCTGAAAGGTGGAAGTGCGCCTCGTCACTAAAGAGCAAAACATCTGTGATAGGAATGTTCTGAAGAAAATCCCGACACAAAATTGCACGAATTTCGAAATCTCTTTCGCTCGGTTCTTGTGCAGTCAAAATTTTTGTAGTGTTACATTTCGAGATCTATGTGCAGAAATCTTCGAACACTTTGAATTGATAGCTGTAGCACAGGCACGTGTTTCCCCACAGAACAATGTGGAGATTGCTGAAAGGATGCTCTCACAGCGGCCACATTTTCCTACCCTGTTACGTCCAAGGTCGTCCAGGAGGTTTTCCTTTTCAATGCACAAAATGCTTGTCTGAAGTGCGACACCCATTGGTTTTTTTTTTTGTCGGGAAAAGGATCTTGATGACCGAGAGCGACGCGGATGCGAAACACACACTGCGTTGTTATCAGTAAACATCAATTTCGAATCGAGTCCTCGAAAGCAAAGGGCGGTGTTCTCCCGACAGAGCCATGATGTAAACTGAAAACTGCATAATTACAGATGTCTAATGCCCCCCCCCCC
>NQII01000534.1:0-17510 GCA_002778355.1 Clitarchus hookeri | reverse complement strand
CCCCCACCACTAGAGTATCGCCACCCCACCAACCGCTATGCCCCTCGCAAATCAGGAAGTTCTTTGTGCCCTACCCTGTACACGCTCTAAAACCGATAGTAAATTGTTAATTGCCCTGTACACAGGGGCCAACGCAGGGGGAGGGATGATGGGGATTCCCAATTCCCCCTCCCACAATTATAAACATTCTATTCTAAACAATTTCCATAAAAAAAGAAGAGGGGCAGAAAACAAGCATATTCGTAATACTGACGTGATTAGCTATTTTGATCGCTGTCTAGAAAGGAGTTCTGCCAGTGGGACACGAAACACACTGCCTTTACCAAATGCCTTAAACTTGAATACCGAACATTCGGTAGCCATATCGGAAACACTTTAGTAAGCGCGCCTAGCGGGATTGATTTAGTAACCTATCTGTTTTACCCATTTGTTTCCCATATGTTCATTTTATACACATATTTGAAGGTTGTATAATGCTAGCCAATGTTCCATAAAGAACAACACGAAATTTTTATTGCTGAAGAATTCAACCAAATAACGCGAATCAGCGCTAGTGTGGAAGGTTTATGGCCTTAGTCATGCTAAATAGGCAGATTGTCCAATATCGATGTTTATGGATGGTGTTGGCTTTTACCCCGAGTTTCCCGACCTGTCTTCTGCGGCCGTCATTATAGCATTCGTAGTTTCTTTCTTTCGATTGATGGACTTGTCGATTGATAGTTACGCACCCATTCGTTCCGTAGCGCTAACGCGCTAATTAGGTTTATCTCATCTCCTTCACTATGGTTGCGCTTCAATTTTTACATACCTTTCAATGGTTGAAATGGCGATTGTGTACTGTTTACTGTGTACATCTTACCACAACACAACCATGCTGTTTTATGTGATGTATTTTAATACAATAACTGTGCTGGTATTTTTAGCCTATTTTCCGAAGGAAAGAAAGGCTTATGAAATCACTTTCCTGTCTGTGTGTATGTTTGTCTATGTGTGCATGTGTGTGTGTGTGTGTCTATGCGTGTTTTACATCTACATCTATGCGTGTATCTACAAATCTACTCATCCAATTTTCGCCAAATTTGGCACGTAAGTAATATTATGATAGTCCAGGTAAATAAAATTAATTAAACTTTATTAGGCACTCATTTTCAAAATGGTGGCGATATAGATATTTTAGGTTTATTTGGTATAACTGCCATGTCATTAAACCAATTTCAACCAAAATGTTTACGCTTATAGTATATATTACTANAGGTTTATTTGGTATAACTGCCATGTCATTAAACCAATTTCAACCAAAATGTTTACGCTTATAGTATATATTACTAGCATCATATACGCCAAACAACAGCTACTTTTGTCGGCCATTTTGTAACATACCTATAAATGAATTAATAAAGCTTCTGAGTAATATATCGGGAAAAAATTGACAGATTCCTGCCGAATTAGGCAAACAAGTAGTACTGCGGCAGTTGGTACGTATAAATATCTTTCAATTATGTCAGACGCTTATTTTCAAAATGGTGGATATCCAGCTATTTCAGTATAGTATGATATTTCTTCTAAACCATTTAATCAATTCCAACCTAACTTTGTATGCTGGGAGTATATATAAAAAACATGAAATCTGTCTACATGGATCTTCTTTTGTCGTCCATTTTGTAAGATAGTAAGTACCACAATAATAAATAATATTTTATATCTCGGGAAACAATTGACAGATTCCTACAAAATATGGCAAAAAAATATTACTACGATGGGTAATGTTAACTGACATGTTTAAGGTATGCCAGACACTTATTTTCAAAATGAGGGACAAATAGCTAGTTTATTTTTATTTGCTAAATAGCCGAGATCATGTAATTAACACCAATGAAACTCTCCATGCTAGCTGTACATATTAAACCCATCAAATATGTCCACACAAAATATCTTTTGTCCGCCATTTTGTAAAATATTATCACATGGAAAATTACAATTACGTGATATCTCTGAAAATAAAACGGATTTACACCAAATTTGGCAAACAAGTATCACTATGCAGGCCATGTAAACTGATAAACTTTAATTGTGCCATACAAATATATTTTCAAAATGCATCTAGGACAACCATCANTGCAGGCCATGTAAACTGATAAACTTTAATTGTGCCATACAAATATATTTTCAAAATGCATCTAGGACAACCATCAAATGTGCTAATACACAAACTCTTTGTCCTCCATTTATGAAGATAAGTAACATAAACAATGGAGGTTTTATGTCATATCTCGAAAGTCAATCAACTGATATGTCATGCAAGTGTTACTATAGTAGAGTATTTAAATTAACACGTGTTATGTACGGCAGGCATGTTAGGGTTTGTATAAATTATTTAAATTAATTTGCTTTATCAATAAAACGTTTCAACAAAATTCAACCAAATTTTGTTTGTAAAAAGTATTAGCATAATTTATGAATACAGAGATCCTCTTTTGCCGGATTTTTGTGCAAAGTAGTATCAGGTGAGTAAAATGGACATTTTGCCATATTTCCGNACAGAGATCCTCTTTTGCCGGATTTTTGTGCAAAGTAGTATCAGGTGAGTAAAATGGACATTTTGCCATATTTCCGAAAAAAGTTTACTTATTTTCACAAAATTTTGCACACCTACAGACGGCCATGTAAAGTTAAATGATTTAACTGGGGTCGGGCATCGATTTTCGTAATAGCGGTGATATAAATGTTTTGATATATTGGAATATCTATTTAACAATTTAACCACATTCAACCTATCTTTTTATGCTGATAGTATCTATTAGACGCACAGTATAAAGAATTTTTTTTCCAGGAAGTTTTGTAAGGTCGCGCCGATTAAGAAAATACGGTTCCTATGCCTTATCTCGGGTACCAATCAACCAATTTCCACCAAATTTTTCACACAAGTAGCGTTATGGTAAGTCATGTAAACTTATGTGCTTTTGGTTTCTCAGACACTTATTTTCAAAATGATGGCCCTGTAAATATTTCAGATTTGTGATCCCTATCATTCAAAACATTCGACTGATTACATCCGAAGTTGATGCTCCAAACCCTACCTCCCTGATGCAGTTGATTGCAAGCTAGCTTAATTTTACGACTTTTTCTGAATTCGAATTCTGGGTAAGTCGCTCGTGTATGTTAATTGTCTTGGTACTATTTCACATGTTTCTGGTNGAAAATAGGCTTATTATTTATCAGTAACTTCTTGTTGAATAAACTAAACGTTAGTGATGCAGGCCCACTAATTATCAAAATAGCTTAAGTCTGTTCATGAGATGTAGTGACAAGTGACTATGAAGAGAAAAAAATTATGTAACTAAATTTAGTATAAACAAAAAAAAATACTGATGAAGATAATAAAAAATAACAAGCTAAAGTGGAAGAATTGTCTTACAACTGTTCTTTGAAGAAATGTAAGTAATGAGCTTGATTAATGTTGGAAGGTTGAAAATTGTGAAAATGTTATGATTGATGTAGGCAAAGTAGGCCTAAGTCAACGAGTCTCCTCTCCCTCTGTTGCTAACCATAGCCAGTACAGATAAGATATAGGGGTTTTTTCAGCCTTCCCATACTCAGAACAGGAAAAATAAAAGTTTTTAACAGATACATGGATGCCTAGTGAAACTTACCATTTTCCACCAGGTGAGAGAAAGGCGAAATTTCAAAGAAACCGGTTGTTTGGATTTTGTTGGCTGGCATACTCGGACGACNTCCACCAGGTGAGAGAAAGGCGAAATTTCAAAGAAACCGGTTGTTTGGATTTTGTTGGCTGGCATACTCGGACGACAATAAAGGCGATTTTTGCAATTTTTGCAGCCGATTTCGAATCAGGTAAAGGGGCATATGTTCAATTAGGTTCCTTGGTTAAGAATGCTTTCGTAAAGTGGACATAAGCCAAGGATACGTTTTGGTATCATGNTCCACCAGGTGAGAGAAAGGCGAAATTTCAAAGAAACCGGTTGTTTGGATTTTGTTGGCTGGCATACTCGGACGACTATAAAGGCGATTTTTGCAAGTTTTTTGCAAATTTTGCAGCCGATTTCGAATCAGGTAAAGGGGCACATGTTCAATTAGGTTCCTTGGTTAAGAATGCTTTCGTAAAGTGGACATAAGCCAAGGATACGTTTTGGTATCATGAGGCGAGGGAATAAATACCATAAGAAGACTTGTAAGTACCATTGCTGAGAATTTTATCTCTGTGCAAGAAATGAAGAAAGATAATATCCAGATACAACTAAACAAGCAAGTTAATGACAAAATATCCAAAAATAGGAATAAACTAACTGTTATATTGAAAAATATATTATGCTGTGGAAGTGTGGGCCTTCCACTGAAGGGCACGGTGATTATAGCGTAATAGAGTTTTCTGAAAGCGTGAATGATGGTATATTTAGGGCACTACTGTATTTTAGATTTGAAGCTGAAGATGAAACACTGAAAGTACATATTGAAAATGCCAATACCAATTCTACCTACCTTAGACCAGGCATACAGTATGAAATTATTGATAATTGTGATGGTACTTTTAATATTACATGAAAATGTATAAAAAATCAATAGGTAAGAATACTTTAGTGTTCTCGCTGATGAAACAGCAGACATAGTAGGAGTAGATTATTTTTCACTTTTAGTCCGCTCTGTAGACAATGAGAGAGAGAATTTTATAATATGTGAAAAGTTTCTTAAATTTATACCAGTTTATGATGTTCGTGGGTCTGCTTTAGCGAATCTTTTAATACGTAACCTTCCTTATTTAGGCATGAATTTAAATAACATTCAAGGAATGGGGTTTTATGGTGCAAGAAAGATGAGCTGCATGAGTTACAAAATAAATCAAACTTATCAACAAGCATTGTATGTACATTGTGTTAACCACTCATTTAATTTAGCTCTCAGTCATGCCTGTGCAATTTCTACTAGGTTTAAGAAACTGTATATCCACAATAAAAAGTATCATTACATTTTTTAGAGCATCGCCTAAAAGATAAGCAGTTATAAAGAAACATGATTAAGTAGCACGGGAGAAAAGACTTCTTAAATTTCGTGAGACACTATGGGTGGATCATCTAGATGCTATTGCACTTTTTTCCTCTTGTTGTATATTCTTTAATTAAAATTCATTGACTTAATGATTATTACAAATCAAGCAAAGCGTTTTATTTTTCGACAGCTATACAGAAGTCTGCCTTTATTCTATTTATAGTAATAGTTAATGTCTTCAGCTTTTCAAATGGATTAGCAAAGCTTTTACAATCAAAATAGATAGATCTAAAAAAATGTATTGACTTGTGTGAGAATCTGTAAACAGAATTGACAGGCATGAGAGTGAATTTTCAACCAATTTATAGAGAGGCTGAAAAAATCGCCCTTTATATTTGTCATCAGTTATAGATTCCACGTACAATCAGACGACAAACACAGCAAGCCAACTATGAAACAAATATTTCTNTATTTGTCATCAGTTATAGATTCCACGTACAATCAGACGACAAACACAGCAAGCCAACTATGAAACAAATATTTCTGAGGAGTATTTCAAACTTTCTGTTTTCCTGCCCTCTCTCAAGACAATTGCAGTATAGGTTTTTGAACTATAAATGTGTCCTGAGCCAAATTTAAATTGTGTTGCCTCAGAATTTAGTTTGCGCGTCTGATGATAATATCCGTGCTGCTGCTGAAGCTATAATGGACCAGTGGCCAGAAGATGTCGGCGCATCGCCTGTGTCATTCTTTAATGAACTGAAAATGTGGAGACGAAATTCCCTCAAGCTTAACATGAACCCTGCTAAGCCTTTGGATTTCATATCTGCTTTGAACATNAAATGTGGAGACGAAATTCCCTCAAGCTTAACATGAACCCTGCTAAGCCTTTGGATTTCATATCTGCTTTGAACATCTGCAATGAAACTATTTTTCCACTTACACATAAGATGTTGACGTGGTTGTCTGTAGTACCAGGCACTACTGCGACACCAGAACGATCATTTTCAACATTGCGTGTGTTAAAAACACATCTGAGGGGCTCAAAGGCCGGACACAGACTTAATGAACTGGCAGTTATGTATGTATATAAAATTATAGACATTAGGACCGATAAAGTATTGGATTAAATGGCAAGAAAACTTCGTCGCCTATTGCGTTTTTGAGGAGCAGATATTATGGGTTCAGTTGAACAAAATTAAACCATGCCTTGTCTGCGCCTTAAAGAAGTAATAANTTTTTGAGGACCAGATAGTATGGGTTCTGTTGAACAAAATTAAACCATGCCTTGTCTGCGCCTTAAAGAAGTAATAGATAAAATAAGTAAATAAAATTGCTATTGGGTCTGAAATCTTCCAATAGTTAATGTATCTCCATAAATTATTCCTTACTCGTCTAAAGAGACCGGAAAATGTCGTGGCTTTAATTACCTGTAACTACACTTCGCAGTTTACATCATACTTTAACTGCCATGTTTATATAATAGACACTCTTCTTATTGATTGGGAGCCGTGGTGGTGTAAACGTCAGGATGCTTGTCTCACACCAACGCAAAACGAGTTTGATTTCCGGTGGGGTTACCCAAACATTCGCATGCATGGGAAACGTGGTGGGCGTTGCCGTTTGCCGACGTGTTTTCTCACAGTACTCCGTTTCCTCCACTCTTGCATTCCTTCGCTGATGTCCGGCTATGAGGAAGCATTACAACGGCGTTGGAAAATAGAATATAGTCCATTCACATTTACTTCCAGCTTTTCTGAAGCCCTGCTAAAGATATTCCCCTGCCTCGTGCAAAAAGCTTACACAAGTCTAGAAAATTACACAAACAGGACAACGCGCCGAATTCGTGCGCACTCAGTGTAATATTATAGTCCATTAGAACTATTTCTTACTAGGCATTATCAACACACCTATTTTCTCCTTGTTTTATTCATATTAGTAATAAATGAAATATTGTAATTTATAAATAAATTATAAGTAAAATTTAATTTAACCAAAGTGAGGTACTTTTAGCACAAGTATAGAACGTCATGGTATAGGACATATTAAGGAAACAAACAATCACCTCATACATGAGGTGATTTACCAAATGTTTGATTAAAAAAGTGTGAAGAAAACGTTAGTGCGTATTCTGTTTCCTCAGAATTTTAAGTGGTGTCTATAAGGTTTCAATACACCGATCTGTTTAGAAAAGATACAGTATTGTCACTTAAAATGCTGTTTTACAGAATTATAAATATCGTAAACAGGGGGCTATTTTACAGCAATTTTTGCTGACTTTGGAACTTTTCAACGACCACATTTGTGTTTCAGCAACCAAGTGTATGATTAGCCAGCAAAATTTAGACTTTAATTTTTTTCGTAAAAATTTTTTTACGTTGAAATATTCCATATTTCTTAAAAAATTAGAACAGACACGACTGCTTACAGTGATGGAAAAAAGTATTCGTCTTGAGAGAATGGTAAGCAAAATATCAATATTCTATCTACAATGGAAATAATTAACAAGTGATTGTCAGTAGAGGTGTCAGGAATAGATAAATGAATCCTTCTGATTTTAGAAAAGGAATGTATTTTATACAGAACACGAAAATAATACAGGAATCCTCCTTGAGCGACATTTCTTGCTTGGACATAAATATTCGTCCATTCCCTGACTTTTACCAAACAAAACCATTAATATTGATCTCAATACTTAGTTTGCATACCCTTCCTGTTTATTACTGTTGTAAGCCTTTTTAGCATGTAATGCACAAGGTTCCGTGTAGTATTCGTGCCAATATTGATCCATTCGTTCTGAAGTAACTCTTTCAGTTGTGGTTTGCTAGTGATGTGGTGTTTTCTCAGCCTTTTCTCCAACTCACTCCACAGATGTTCTATCGGATTAACATCTGGTGACTGAGGAGATGTTTTCAAAGTATGTGGGGTGTTGTAAAGCAGCCACAGACGTACAATTTCTGCCGTATGCTTGGGGTCATTGTCGTGTTGAAAGTGAAAATCATTTTCAATGCCTAGATTTTCTGCACTCTTCCTGAGCTTGTCTTTTAGTACTTGAGTACACTTTTATGTCCATCTACCGTTCGATTAACACCAGTTCCCCCATTCCTGAGGCCGACATGCACCCCCAAATCATGACCCCAACACCTCCATATTTAACTGTGGTCTGCAAGTTATTTTGTTTAAACGCAGTGTTAGGCTTGCTCCGCACCAACATCCTACCACCATCGCTATAAATATGGAATCTACTCTCATCTGAAAATAAAATTTTCTCCCAGAATTCAGTATCTTTTTGCACGTACTATTCCGCAAACTGCAGCCGTTTAGCTCTGTTCGTCTTACTAATGTAGGGCTTCCTTCGTGGGACCCTAGCATGGTACCCAGCACGATTGAGAACTCTTCGTACACTTCGTGAAGAAACCTGTTCATGTATATATTTGTTCACTTGAGTTGTTATGTCGGACGAACTCATTTTTGGATTATTTTTAATAGAATTCACAACATACATCGGCTTGGTGTATGATAGCTTCTGCGGACGGCCGCTTCTTTCCTTGCTGGTGAGCACTGTTTGATCTTGAAATCTGTGTACAATACTTTTATCGTTCGAACAACTTCTTCGCACAATTTTCGCGATATCAGAAAATTTTTTTCTTTCTGATCTAAGTCTTGTTAAAGTTCCCCTTTCTTCAACGGACGTTTCCTTCATTTTTCGCCCCATCTCACGACACTGTTCCACTGCAGCAGGTCGAACCTTCACTACCTGACCACGGAACTCAACTAAAGCCGCATAACTGATAGATGTTAGCGGAAAGAGCCCATGCACACTTGTAAACGCCAGGTGGATGAATACTTTTGTCCAGGCATCCCCAGTGACACAACATCATAACTTGAGCATTTAGCGTACTAGCTCGTTGATTCTGGAACTGTTGCGCGTAGACGCGTAGGGTAACATTCATTCTTTCATCTGTTGTAATATAATTGTGTGTATATGGGCGGAACATGGGATATTTATACACATTATTATTGAAAGAGAATGAGGGCGAATACTTTTGTCCATCGTTGTATATGGTTACTAGGAAGGAGGTCGCGTTACCTGGAGGTCGAACTGCGTTGCAGTGTGTTTGCAATCCTGTTCTATTTCTTTACGAAACGTGCGTCTAATGGGCTGATCTACGGGAAGAACATATACTTCAGACTATACACATTGGTTTCTTTCAAGACACCGCGCACATTATAAGTACCATTTTGGTGCACTCCAATATAGCTAGAAAGTTCTTTCTCAAAGCGCTGTATTCCAATATGTTTGCGTCAGATACACACAAAAGTACTCGAGGGGCTTGCACTGAACCTTGCTACAGACTTTTCACCGACAGAATGATAGGGTCGCCGCTTTAAGTCCCGTAGGTACGCGCAGCATGACGAGAACGCTGCACGCCACTTCAGAACGCAGCTCGTAGTGGCGATGGCGCAATTGATGCACGTGGCAGCGTCGCCCTTATTGCTCCCGCCCCTCTCGGCTTCAAACGCGCTAACCAACTCCAGGTAGGCGGCGCTCTTAAGCACCAACCAAAACTTCTCAACTCAGTTTTTTCTATTGAATGTGTTGTGTAGGATAATGTCACTCCAGAGCTAAATGTTTATTATTAGTAAAGATTCCTCCAAAGCTTATAGCATAAACCGTGGACCAATCGGAAGAGCAAAAAACACCTACATGTGTCTTAAGCCTAGTCTGTCACAAAATGAATTCGCTTTCAGTGAATTATACAAACTGTTGTTAGAAAAGTAGTAAACGCCCTAGCAATAAACTGCTCAGTCAACTATTAAATTCATTTGAAAAATGCTCCCTACACAGAAAGTTTGTTGTAGATCCCTGTTACAATATTTTCAGGGATGATGAAGAAAATATGTTATACACAAGAAAATTCATAGGCAGAAATTAATGCTGTACATTCGCAGCCGCATATCTTATAGTACAAGGTGACACTCACGGTAATTTTTATGGGTTTCTTATTGTCCTCAAATCTTGGATTTCTTCGGCCCAGCTGATCTGTGGTTATGTTTGAAATTTTATACTCAATATTGTTTGGCCACTAACTAAATAAATACTGATGTTATATGCTGCGGATGAATAATATTAAGATGAGGAAAAAAATCAAACCATTAAGCTAAAAAGAAATAACCCCTTATCTAATAGCGTATATAAAGAGACATGTTATGCAGGAACGTTAAAATAGTGTTCTTCTGCAAAATTTTTGAAAAATAAAGTTCACACAACCATTTATTTTCATGACGGCATGGTAGACTGGCATAAATGCATTCCCTCTTCATTCGTAATGTCTTCTCCAACAACAAATTACGGAGTTATAATAATCTTCTCTTACTTCAGACTCAACTAAATTCAGTTATTTTCTTCTCGCGACCAGCGAATGAGTGAAGCGTACTTATAATCATCATCAGTGTCTGGCAATAGTTTAACTTACTGCAGTTCAGTAGAAGTAACTGGTGAACCTGCGAGACTCCATCACATAAATTATTATCAGTCTTTCGCAGTCTTTGGTAGTTCGGTTATTCGCAAATCCGATTTAATCTTCGCTGATTCAAATTTATGGTGTACGAACAGTTCACCTGAAGTCGTCATCAGTGTCGCCCACAACTGGAGGCAAAGAGAGCGGCTGTAAAGATTTAAAATCTTTGGGTTTACGCAACGTGGTTACGCGCATAGGCTGAAGGAGATGGATCTCCTTATTGCAGTATGATACGAACCACCTGCTACCTACTCGATGCTCACAAATTTCTCAGAAAGAGTGGGTTCGACTCTCTCGCTACATGAGCGTGTAGTCATAATCACTTAGGATCCTGGTGAAGGGGGAAGGGAAAATCACAGAGCTTAAGTATGAAAAAATTTCAATGTATATACATTTTTCTTTGGTGTTTAAACAAATAACTATTATCCATCTGGGCATTTTTGACTCAAGGCACACTATGGAGAATGCCCGCAGGAGAAATATATTTTGGGTTTGTTGGTTGGGGAAGGGCGACAACCGATTTGTGGTCAGAGATAATCCACAGGCGCTGCCGACTAATGCATCCTCGAAATGGACAAGACTGGTAACATGTCTTCCCGCTGCAACCTGTAAGCCACAGCTTTCCAGGCAGTTGGAGAGCGTGTAACGGCGTGGCGAGATCTTTGTGTTACCCTCCTCTCACCACACTCACACCCGTTGCGCCAACCCGTGCCTCCCCCAGCCCCAAATACCCTCTCCACACACAACCAGTGCCACGCTGGGGGTCGCAGGAAAGCTCGCGTCAAACGCACGCGCTCTCCTTTCTTCGCCTCCACTTCGGCGATGATTGATGTGCAGTGTTCCGATTCAAGGAAACATTCTGCGACCCCCCCCCCTCCACAACCCTAGAACCCTTAAACCCACAATGTCTCCCATCCATAATTCCTGCACCTCTTCATCCACCCTCCCCGTGAGCACAGCAGTCAGTCTTACTGCATGTGCGGCTGACACATAGCTTCCATAAAACCCACATGACCTGCTCGCGGGGAATAACCGATCATCGCCCGTTTTCGATATGACAGCAGCTGCAAATGAGTATGTAGCTGGCATGCCGACTTCCTACCGTGGTAGTTTGGGTCCAGTTTCGAGCGGTAGCGATGCAGATTTTCGTATGCGGGAAATGTATAACAAGTTGGCCACTGCCAGCAGATTATTTAAGGTTATTTCGGAACCCCCCACTACTTCATTTTATCACTTCATATTGTTGTCTCATTGAAATTCGTGTCTTCGAGAACGATGGTGTCCTACGTGCCGCAGTGCTGTCACTCTGTTAGGTGCTAGTTAGCCCCGCTCTTGGGTGAACTATGGCTCTACCCCGTTCTCTTCCAACGATAACATGTGATATTTATTATCATCATTACTATCCATACTACTTACTCATATCGGATATTGTTACCGCCGTTAAACTATGTTGCGTGTATATTGACTTGCAAAATATCCTTCAGCCAATTTTGGCACAGTTTACTCCTCATCACTGCATCAAGCATAAACAACAAGTATTTATAATGTTCAAGTTATCGCTTAAAGTTCGCGTATCGTGAATCTCTGGGAGCCTTATAACTCACAGTGCCAACTACCAGTACATTAGTTTGATGTTATCAACAGTAGTCTTCATTTCATCGTTTGAAAATCTGAGGAACCATTACGTTAAAAGAATTACTTACGAATTTGTTTCACTTAAACATACAACTGAAGAATACTTTAAGTATTCCAACTTTGGAAGCATAAAACTTTTGAATCCTAGAGAACCATTTCATTAAAAGAATAACTGTCGAATTTGTTTGACTGAGACTCACAAACGGAGCATACTGTAAGTTATCTAGTTTTGGAAGTATAGTCTATTTGCGGTTTCTTAATACTTTTTATATTAAATCTCTGGAAAACACCCGATGTACCTATGACGTGTTTCGCTGTTTATACTAGAGTTAAAATTAAAGTACGCCATTTTTCATTTAATTGAACATTTTAATATATTTTAAGTGTAAATTACTGTATTGTAATATGAATAAATACAAATATAAAATGTGTGTGTGTGTAATGCCTAGAAAGAAATAGTTCTTATGCAAAATATTATCACAGTGAGTGCGCACGAATGTGGTGCGTTGGCCCTCTGGCTCTCTTGTGTCATCTTCTAAGCTTTGTTTGCATAAGGCGCAGGAATATCCTGGAAATAGAACTTTAGCAGGTTTTTAAAAAAGCCGTAAGTAATCGTGAATAGAGTACACAATAAAAATAGTCTACGGAACTGCGTTCGATAAAAAAATTAAACCTGAAGCACTTCACCGACTTGTTTTTTTAATGTTTTGCTAGTTCCAGCAAAGTAATAAATGTTTTGTAGTTCAAACTGTTATTCCATAAATATATTCTAAAAATGACAATAACTGAAGCCAGGGTAGCATAAAAATTAACTAGTGTTTTATCATATGTAACAATATTCTGCCATAATTAATATTTAGTTTAAAGTGAAAACAAGAAAAGGTACACGAGAACTTTCTTTGTAATGAAGTTTTTTTTGGACCCTTACCTCACAAACGGACTATTTCGAACACAAACTTCCAGTATTTTGGTTCCGCAAGAAATTTACCGGAAACGGGAATGCACAGGTGAAAACAATAATTTGCAGAAAAATAATATGAAAGTCTTAATCGTGATTGTTCAGAATTATCAGATAAAATATGGGCATAGATATTTTGGTATTTCATAACTTTCAATACATCGCACTGCTTTTGAAACAATCTGGAAAATATACTTCGGAGACGTTGATATTACAGCAGGACGAAAATGTAGCTGACACAGTGACCGAGCAGGTGAGAAATTTTGTTATTTTTAAGTAGGCTTAAGTCTGTAAATTAGTTTATATCGATTTCAGAACAGTGACCGAAAAACAAATTATTTATATCCGAACTCTGATGAGGGTAAAAGAAGATAAATTAAAAGTTATAAATAATTTTTTCGACCGGCACACAGTCAGGAAAATACAAAAGGACACACACAGGTTAACAAATAATATATTGAAACTTACAGTGCCTACAAATGTATTCATGGAACCATTTGGTTTCTTTGTTTTTCAGTAGTCATATGACGTTCGTAACCTAAGAATTCGCTGAATGTAAAAGGTCCTTTATTTAGAATTACTTCACTATTTGAATTGTCCACAAAGGTTTAGCCTCTCATGTGTTAAATAATACAATAGGATACAGACAGAAAAAATACCTGTGTATTTTTGCAATTGTACCACAGTTCGTTCGACATTCCCTATAGTACTCTTGGACTATATAGGCTATCCACGGTAAAGTGAAAACTTTTGAAAGCCCTCTCATTTGGAATAATAGTGAATAAATATATTTTATCTTAGCCTTAGACGTTAACATCTGAGTGCGATGAAATATATACACGGTGTTCATTACTTACATGGCAATATTTATTTAAAATGTGGTTAAATGATAAATAATGGCTAAAAGGAAAAAATAACTAGGCTTCAAAAGTGCTCTCATTATCGTGAACAGCCTATAGTAAAAAGTATGCAACAACAACTGGACCAAATCACGTGTAATGAAGTTAAGCGTAATATTTTTTTATGAAGTATCGTCAAGTAAACAAGCTTCCCTCTAGTATTTGGCAGAGTACGAAGTTTAGCCTATGACTCGGTTTATTTTCATTTTATTTTCTCCCCAAAAAATAAGGGCAATTATTTTTAATGTACTTTTTTTATAAATTTTTATGCCTATATTCTTGTACAGAATAAAATGGGGGAATTGTCAAATACAATTTTGTAAAGAGTAATATAGATTATTTTTTACTAGCGAAATAGTGAAGTCTGTTTGATATCGCGAGGCACTCATTTTAATTTCGATTGTAAAATAGTTTTCTACTGTGGCATTTAGTTTGTTTCGCTGTACAGGAAGGAAAAATGTCAGGTTGGCGCCCCGGCGGTGGTGCGATGCATTAGGCGAGTGGGCTGGGCCAATCAGAGGTCAGCTCGTTCATCGATGTGGATGCCCGGCGCCATGATGTGGGCAACAGAGTTCGTCGCCACACCAGACGGAAAGATCATGGTTGTGGTGGCCCGTTAAAAATATTTTAATGTAAGGTAAGTGGGCGGTAGTATTTCACTCGCGTAGGCCAAAGGTTGCGCCGAGTAAGTGTTTCCTTCATTTGCACTTTTAACCTCAAAACTTTTAATCAACATGTGCATTTTTAAGACCTGCGCGAGGTGGCATCAAGGCTTTTAGCAACGGACTCGTGCCTTAGCTCGAGCCGTATGCGTGTGCATAACCAGACATAACTTTTATCAACTCAGTTTAAATTAATGCAGTGACTTGGTGGTGCAATTTTTGCAACTTGGCAAGTTCCTCGCGATGAAAGTTAACCGTAAATCAAAGTAAAGTGCTTCTTGTAACAAGTGTGACATGAACAAATAAAAAATAAATTAACTTTCCAAAACAACGAAATTTCTGGTCTTTGGCAATTTTCTATCAACATTTGTAACATCTTTAAAAACATTTAATTATCACCCAGTGGACGGGTAATTATTGCAGCAGTGGTACGAGTGTGTATTTCGTCGAAGTTGGCAAGCAGATTACAAATGTTGGAATTAACTTCATCGTCTCTGCTATCCTGTTTCTTTGTACACTGCTGGCCAGGAGGTCAGCCATGTAACAAGCCTACAATTCATTAAAACATGCATATTTTCAGATTTGTATACATATGAATCAAACTACTGTTGTCTTTAGTAGTATCACAGATCGGTTTCTGAATGGACTTTAATCTAACATGAAAGTAATTGTTTCATGAATAACACTGATTAAGGCCTAATATAATACGATCTAGCGAAGTGGCAAGGAGAATTTTATAGTCTGTTTCTAAAGATTTCTGAATGTAATTGAGCCAATAGACAGAGGCAGTGGTTTTCCCGCACAATATCCTTGTGAAAAGAAGATTTCTTACGTAAACTTGTAACATCGTATTTATATTACTGTAAAATTACATATGAACACATTAATAATAAAAATATAAGCATAAAACAAGGTATCTGCAGCACTGGTCCCAATTGTACGAGTTAATAAATGAGATTATTCTTCCTTCTTTTGTATATATTCCAAAGAAGTTTTCAAAAATAAAATCGACAATTAACAATGTTTTTGAATAACTGAAACAGTGTTCCAGAAAATGGTATTTTCTGACAAATAAATGTTACGTGATTATATTCTGGAAATGACGATGACCAGTTAAAGTTGCTTCCATAAATATTGAATGAAATTGTATAACTATTAAGCCTACATTCCTCTACATATTTACAATCGGAGCAAACTTGACGAAGTAGACCATAATGAGATACTAAGATAAAAGGAGCGTGTTTTAAAATAAAATATTTATATTGCCATAATTTTAAACATCTTTCGAGCAACAGCAACTATCGGTCTTTCTCTTCCTGTCGTTTTCTCGGACACCGTAGTTACGTATGTGTTTGACTCGCTAAAGAACATATAAGGAAGCATCTCTCCCTTCTCCTCCATTTCAATTATAATTATTGAATATATAATTTGTAAACACATTCATTTGTTTTAAGTGAAATACTTATTACAAAATGTAACAATCTGACAATTTGACTTCGCGATTTAAAGTGATTCTTGGTCATAAGAAACATTCTTCTAAGAAATTTTACAAGAATGCCTATTGTACTTTTACAAATACTTGTAAATGTGCAAAGTATTTCTCACTAAAATTTACAAAAAATATTTTATATTGTATTGTACCATGAAAACTGCAACCTTTGCGTTTCCAGCCGCATTCCAGACTCGAACATGGGCCATGTCGATGACACCTTGCCTGCAGTGAACTAAGTCTGAAGGCGCTTTCACCGCCTAACTGTATCAACTAGCGAACAAGGCTACCAAACTCCTTCCTCACAGCTGCAAATGGCCAACGTCCAAAATAGAAGACATACCAACAACCACCGAACCATACAAATCGGCAGCAGGAAATTGCCGTTTCTCTACACAAATTCCACACAGTTATTCAGTAGCGTCCACTTGTCACTACCCCACAAGTGGTTCAGATCTATTTTAATTAAGTGTGGCTAATAAATGCAAGATGTCAACATATCGATGGAAGCATTTACGGTTAAATACAGATCAGAAAAACTGCGTAACAATTTTCTTGGAGGCATTATTTTCAATTATAAATCGTCACTTTATATTGAATTCTAGCCTCAGTTAGTAAATGGGATTACTTTAACAGCCAAATCATTTCCTAAACTATCTTAGATTAAGAGGAAGATGTTTTCATTAATGGATGTGAAATTTTTTTGGGATATTAAAGGACATTTCTCGTTCTCCTTCCGCAATCATTGCATTCCCTGCAATTAAGGCCATTTCATTTTAGANCCTTCCGCAATCATTGCATTCCCTGCAAACATGGCGCTGTGCTGTTAGAAATTTAGGACAAAAAGGAAAACTAACTGTAATGTATCTGCGAAGTACACTCTAAGAAGTTATTCGCAAATTTACTATATGAGTGTATACGTAGAGTGAGAAAGCGCGTGTGGTTAAGTTATTTCCCATACGTTCATGCCCGCGTTCCCACATTTGCTCAGGAAACAGTCAGTGAAATATGTAAAAAACTTCCCAACTTTGAATAGTGGCGACGCTAAACATTCCATATTTGTAGCCAGATGTATGGTTTTATTTCCATACGATATATGGGTTAAAAACTTCCAATTCCGTTTAGAAAGTTTACCAAAATTTCTTAGCGTGTACAGAATAAAATTAAGTGATATTTGTTTTTTATTATTAGGGAGGAACTTTGGCAGTGATGAAGGAATTTTAATCTTTAAACTACCTATATATAGTTCATTAACGGTTACTTCCAACTTTTCTGAGGCTCTGCTTAATGTCTGCACTCTAAGAAATCATTCGGAAATTTAACATACCAGTGTATACGTTTAGT
>NQII01000533.1:793841-813821 GCA_002778355.1 Clitarchus hookeri | reverse complement strand
AATTCTCAAGATTAAAAACTTTACGCTTGTGGAATATCCATTAATAATATATACATTACTTTTATAATGGGTACGGTCATGTACGAACACATGTACACACACACAGTGGAATGTAAACATTGCCATGTGACTGCCACATGGCAATGTTTGTTTACCTTTGGCGGAAGGATATGAAATAGGCTTGAAAGTAGATATTCAGCAGGGCTTCAAGAAAGTCTCTTCCAGTCGTGAACCGACTATAGGTGATCAGCCGATGACATAGATGGCGTGCAGGCCTCGGCGAGTTCAGGGATGACACGCTGACCTAGAGAGGCGCCAGGCGCCAGGGTGGTGCGCCAGCCCCAAGCAGGTCATGGCAGTCCCCAGCCGAGTCACACACTCACTTCCCTTTACGAGAGGAATTCAGTTAAACAGTGCAAGGTAACAATTTATTTCGTTTCAAATTAACCTATATTTATTATTTACCATTATATAACTATAATTAATCATTATAGTGCTCGAACTGCAATGATTTCCATGCATGTTCCTCCACCGATAAAGAAAGTTACTCGCCATTTATATGTAATTATTTTAATTACAACACCCTTGACAAAACATTACTTATGTAAAACTTCAGAATGTTAAACATTGTAATTTTTGTATATGCTATTCTACTTTTCATATTAAATTTATCATGTACCCTAGTGCTGGAGGTAGTGCACCGACCTTTGTTCAATCCCCTAGAGAGCCCAATTATTTTACAGGAAATAATACTACATGATACGTAATTAAAATGTATGTGTTATATGTATGTTTTAAGTGTCGTCCGCATCATGTGATAATCTCCAGGTTCAGCAGATAACTGAAACTAGTTACACACAATCGGGTGATGACATGCCAAGCCTTTTCGTGCCTACATTCCCTGGGGAGAGAAGCTTATGGGGAGGGCCAGAGAGTCGCATCTACTTAACCTTAATGAAGCGAGAGCTTTCTAAACAACAAGTAGGATTCAAATATGGCAGTATATAAGATACTCATGCCAATTAACCATATTGTGCCCAACATTCACCTCAGTGTTTTGAAAAACTCTGAATACAAATCATTTGTTTCATTTGTAGTGCTAAGACTTACACTAAGTGCACCGCCTCATTTCTGACCTAGGACTAGCTTTGATATCGTTTACCCACGATTTTATATGTATATTAGATATTTAATCGAATTGTCTCATTCTCCTCTACAATAACAAACACCATACAAAATTCTCAACAGAGACATCCATCTACAAACGTATAAAAAATTCTACTTTATTACAAACTACACATTAATTAATTCGCACTAATGTACACGCCTACATATTTACATCCCGGGTAAGAATACTATGGTTTTATCAACACACATACTGGACTTTTGCTAAAATAATAATTTTTTTTTTTTTTATGTTTACAGCATACATCGAATATGACGTACCTACAATCTCAGTGCAAATATGGAAAAACTGAGACAAGTTCCAAGAGCGTCGCCCGCGGTTCAAGTCACTCACATCCATTTTGTTTATTACATACTGATGCGGGTATATATATCAGATTAGTATATGTCAGTTCAACTCCTCACAAGTAACATTAGTTATATTTGAATTTTATATGGTCTGTAAGGAGAATAAAAATACCATACGTTAATTATTATTTTGATTGTACTTCATGCTTTGCTGTAGAGAACAATATACACATTCAATTTCTTATAGTATGATACCCGAAAAAATATAATTGCATTCGACGCAAAATAGTAATGAGAAAACAACAGAACACAGGCCAGCTAAGTTTAATAGCTAACCAATCTAGCACCGCGGAGGCGATGTAGCACACAGGACAGGGCAGTCATTAAGATATACTTGTATTTAAATATCTAAGCATACATAGTTCGTTAAATTTATTGTTTGTAAATTAAGTGTACCAACGAAGTAATTTAAATTCAAAATCAGCACTAGATTTTAATTAAATATCCATTCACTCTCTCCCATGAAGTGTTGGGTAAAGCTAGTAATCACACATACACACATCCAACAGTACTTAGTTAAGTTGCAACCGATCTGGCCAGCAGCAGGTTGATTTTGGAAGGGTCGGTTGTGATGCAGCACGTGGTATTAGGAAACAATTTCCATAACATTATTCATGAGAGATGGCTTTATCTTCGGCAGTAATGTCTATGGGGAGATTAACGTATTGCTTAAAGATACATGAGCTATTTCCTGGTGCTTGTTTTATATCATACATAGGATGAGGAGGAGGAAGAGGAGGAGGAAATTATTATTAGTATGTGTAAGGTCTGTCTCCAGAGAAGTGGTACAAATGTGATATGAATAATACATGTATTCAAAGGCGACGAGGAGTAAATATTTTGCATATAAAGGATGTCTGTGGAGGAGAAAGAGGAGGAAATATTTTACATATAAGGGATGTCTGAGGAGGAGGAAGAAGAAAAGTTTTACATTTAAGGACTGTTTTAAGGGTAGGAGGAGGAGGAGGAAGAGGAGGAGAAAATATTTTACATTTAAGTACTGTCTGAGGACGAGGAAATGTTTTATGTTTAAGGGCTGTCTGAGGGGGAGGAGGACAAGGACAAAGGCTTAAAGGATCTATAGCATGGGTATTCTCCACGACGAGGAACAATTTTACCAGATCCACATGTGATAATTACACAAATTGTAGGACCAACTTCGCATATATACATCGCCAATTTAAAAAAAATTTACAGCCTATTATGATTATGGTTAAATACAAATTTTAACCCTCTGTAAATAATCGTACTGTGACATCTGGTGCACACCCCAAATTATTTATGTTTATACATCTGAATAATTGATTTTATAAGTGTGTTCTCTTCTACCATTTTATGTCCTGCAAGTGAGTTACATATAATCACTGACATGATGCAACACAGTTTATAGATGGGAAGTTGGCAGCAGCAGTCCCACTTATCTGAAGTTCCTTCGTCATGTAGCTTCGATCATGATGTTCTTACCCAGAAGTAGTCCTTACATGTTATGGCTCTCCCTTCAGCATTATTCTAGTTAGTGAAATTTTTTATATGAACGACTGAAAATAATTACTTAATATTGCATATTTTAAGTTAAGTGAAATGGCTACTGTCATAAGACTGAATACACATATATTTAATGAACAATAATGAATAAGTTTGGCTTGTCCTTGTGAATGTTAGAATGACATGAATGTAAATGTTCTGCTTACTCATTTGCATTTATAGGTCAATAGTGTTTATTAATGTGGAACCTAGAGGAATTGCAGTGGGGGCATATTAAAATCTTCACACAAAATGGTGGTTTATAATGATGAATATATTAATTACTCTCATACGTGTTAATGAACTGGTATATATGTGTGGTAATTAGTAAATTGATGGTTGTACAAAATAATGAGAACTTTATTATTTCTTGTTGCATATAAACATTTCTCGAGCAACCATTATTTCTTTAAAAAATCAGCCTTCATACTCATAATTTTCTATTTTAGCCATATATAATTGCATAAAATATATGATCATATATAGTTCACATGTCATAATAGGTTCATTTTATGTCTGCTATTTCCGAGAGGATTTTCACTTCAAGTAAAAACCAAACTTGCAAATCTTTTCAATTTAATTAGTATTCTTCGCCCACGATTGAGCATACATTCGTATCATCATTACATCCCTTACTACACTTCCCCAGCTACGTATAAGGTTTCTATATATCGTACACTTGAAAACATTATTGCACTTTCATAAAAACTTCATAGTTACATGTCCATTTACACTCTACCAAGAGCTCTCGCTTTCTTATTCATCCGAGACATCCAAATCATTAACATCCTAGTTAAATTTTACATAAATATGAGAATCGAAAAATCCCTTTCACCTACTTGATACTGATAACCATCCTGACTGCATACTATAGGCACATTAAACATATTTGCAACCATTACTAGAAATATGTTATGTGATATTCTAATGTGAACTACATAGTTAAATTAATGTAATGCGTACATCAAAGTTCATGTTTATCACCAACGTAATGCATGTATTACATCATTATAGTCGAACACGGTGACACAAAGGACAGCTGGCGACATTATTCATATTGTAATGTAATTTTTGTGACAGGAAGAGAATCTGTTTTCCTTACCACCACTGCTACTTAATTATGTCTGTTGTAGTTAGGCTTAAGCACTCCTGTGGCTGACGTAATTAGCCTGAACTTGTCTGAGCAGGGATTTGAGCCATTCTGATATACTGTCAGGTTGTCCAAGACTTTAAGTTTCTAGACAAATTTTTAGCGCACCAGTTACATGCGTATAATATTTTTATTTAATCTTGTCTACATATTTAGTTAGTAGAAAGATTATGTGTGTTCCAAGACCAACTTTATCCAATTACAAGTACAGTAAATTTCAGCAGTTTTTATCTTCAGCATTAAAAATATACTTCATAATTTTTTTAATATGTGAAAATAGTAGGAATTTGTTCGTTCCAGATAAATACTTTTCACGCACAAGTATATAAACACAAATTGTTTTAAGTTTTCAGTTTAATAAATACTAGATATTATATACTAAAATTCTATACCATTTCTTGTAGTAGTCGTGGAAATGTATTAATTCAGTACCATTTGTAAGATATTTACTTTCATATGTATTAATTAAGTATTTATTACTTTTAGTCTTTGTAATTTATTTTTTAAATATATTTTACTATTCAGTTAAACTTTTAATACATGTAGTAACCACGTAATATTTTTTCTCTGCTAGTAGGCAATTTTATTCAGCCACTTAAACACATGTTACATGTACATGTAAACATACACACATATATATATATTAAATAAAAGATTTTCTTTCCTGCAAGTCACATTTATTTTTTAAAAAAAAAGTTATATACATTGTACAATACGACACCAACTCTCACTCTTTCTCCAAACATCATTTTTTAAACCCTAATATTTCATCATAATTGTTCATATCTAACAGCTGGAAAGTATGTCGATTTAAAATCATTACACTATACACGGATATTTAAAAAAAAAAAAATTCTTAAGTTACTACTTTTTCTTGTACAAAAATTTACAATCTATCTATTAGCTGATTAATTTATGACTTCAGAAATTCTTTAAAGTTCAGCATCTGTAGTACAGAGAGGCTGGAATCTCTGTTGCAATGTATGGCACCATTCTCGTTGAGTCATTGCTAAGATCAGGAGGATGCTCTTTACATAGATTCTTCTAATCACTTGGAAAGTCCAGTTCAGTAGTTGTTTTCTTACGCTTTCAGTAAGTAGAGTTGCATGCTAATATTATATGGTCATCCTAGGTGCAGGCTGCGTGGGTATCCTGATGCATTCTGGCGTATGTAGAGGCATCTTGTCCCATCTCATAACATGTGACAAAACATCTTCCAGTGAGCATAGTAGTGGAGTATCTTCATGCAAGTAGAACACTGAGCACTGACCATACGTACGTGGTACAGTCGATAAATTGTTGACTTGGCTCAAACATTACTGGTTCGTGAGCCAAAATACTGTGGCAAAAGCCATAACATTCTTCTGTGTACGACCGTAATTGTCCACCAGTCCAGTATGAATACATAACACTACTCAATCCAGGATTTGCATTCACATAGTGGTTTGCTGGGTGAAATGCAGCCATCCTGGTTAGTCTGTGGTCCATGACTAAACTGAATGTTTCTGGCGAGCCTCCCTCCTACGAAGTAATGTCATGGTGGCAGGTCATGGCAGGAAGCATGACGTCAGTGGAAGAGCTCATCCAGCACAGACAGGATGTCACCAAATCGATCATGGAGATTATGTCACAGCAGGTTTCCCGACACTCACATTTGCTCCTGCATACAATTTCGACCTCCAGGTCTTCGATGTGAGGTTCTGGTTCCATAACTCGCAAACAAATTAAGAAAATGTAAAGTCTCTAAATTATTTATCTACACAGCAGACTTTGGGGGAACATGGCAAGATCCACACACTTCTGCATTCGTGGAGAATAGTCTTATGTTTGAGCCCCTCGCACACTTCACTCCTCCAGCAGGTTTCGCCAGAGTCAACGTCTCATTAGAGGAAATCGATTCTGTTTTCAAGATGTATTTCTGTAATATCTTCGAATTTAGCTGAATGGTGAGGGAATCCCCACTTGCCAGTTGCTCACTGTTTGGACGGAGATTAAAAACTGCACATCTTTTTAGATCATGACACAGAAATGTTTGAGTGTGGAAACCATCATAAAAGTCGCAATATCCCCACATATGATTCATACTATTATGTATGTACCTGCACCTGTTCTAACTCATACTGGTTTGAAAATTACTCTTTCATAGCCTACGAAATATCGTTTACACTTGTCCACTTTGTCTGGTCGGAATGCTACACACTTACATTAGTCGAACACATTGCTCGTGATAAAATCTTGACGAGTGCAGACGAGCGAATGAGCGCAGACATGAGAATATCGAACCCAATATAGTAAGGACAGAGAGTTACTCAAAGTGAAGTTGCTAATTATACTTCACTAGACAGTGGTGAGCACATCATCTTCCACATTGTGTGGCCTTGGTTAATGATGGTGTAAACCATTACTTCCTTCCCCCCCATCATACGTTACCACTCTCCTTCACTGGTCATGCCTCCTCTTGTCCATGCGATGTTGTCATTTCAGGTTAGCAGCCGCCTGTCGCTGCATCTCCTTCCACTGGGCTCGTAACCAGAGGCTTCTTTCTTTCTCCATGGGCTTATTGAGGTGTAGAGTAAACCTGGGTAATTTCGTGACAGTGGTAATTTCGTGATAAATTTGGGGCTTACGCTCACGCTGTAACCAACTATTGTATTGGTTCCACGCGCCGTGGATAGATAGCGCGGCAAGTCTGTATCTTGAAAAATGACCTACAAGCTTCCCATCTTCGCTCGTTCGTTCGCAGTGAATCGTTTTGTGCAATGTTGGTTGGTTTCTCTGGAATTGTGATGGAAGTCTGTGATGTGTGTAAATAATTAGTGTTTTCGAAAACTATACATAGAGGTACGTGATTGTGACTTTGTAATACTAAAGTTAACTTATTAAACTATTTTTTTATGGCAGTTGCTGCGGTTTTTTCGTGTAAACTAAAAACTGCATGTTCTTATCAAAATGAAAACCAAACTTAACAATCGCAGTGCAATATTTCTGAGTGTCTTACATTGATTAGTTTGATAATTTTAGTGTAGGTTTAAAACATAATGGAAAACTTATTCATAATGATCTATTTAGAAGTAATTTTATGTAATTTAAAGATATCACGAGATAACTAAAGTTCCAAATATTATACATTTTAATTTTAATAGTAATATTAATAGTATTAACAACAGCAGAAATGGTTTTTAGTGTTTTCATTTATCTTCATTTGCATTTATTAATTACTTATCTGCTACACACATCCTGAAGTTAAAATGTTACACAAAATTGTACTTAAATCACATGTTAAGATTCTAGCTAAAACAATATAAATGCATTTATTATCATCTTTTACGGACCGTAAATCATAGTTAGTTGTATTCTGTGTGTGTCGGATGACTACAAAATATCGGCAGTACGATCATCAAGATCTCTGTAAAGTTTCAGGGATGGTCAGAGATGGTTACTGTCTGTATAAGGCATCAAGAGAATGTCATGTTTCTTGGTCCACACTAAAGGATGTCATTACAATTACGAAGGATGAAGAAGACATGGTGCAGTTCGTACCAAAACTAGGAAAACCGCTTGCTCTATCTGTTTAATTAGAGAAAAAAATTTACAAATACATAATAGCAATGCAGGAAGTTGATTTTGGGCTAACTGTCATACAAATTTGCAAACATGCATATAGACTTGCAGAGTGTAGTGGGAAGAAACATCCACTCAGTACTACTGAAGAAGTAACCGGTGAATAGTGGTGGAAGGATTTAAAGACTCGCTATGATTTGACACTAAGAGTGCCAGAAAAAAAGTGCTGCGTGCAGGTCTTTCATGGCGAATAAATCAGTTATCAGTGATTTATATGAAACTTTGAATCAACTTCTAACAAGGTTGCAAATCAAAGATTGTCCAGATAGAATTTGGAACTGTGATGAGACAATATTGTCGTACATTGTCAAGTCTTCTAAAGTGATAACTGCAATTGGAAAAAAAAAAATGTATAGAAAAGAACGTATGCCGATCGTGGTGAAAATCACACCTTACTGGCTTGTGTGAATGCTAGTGGCCATTGGATACCACCCATTATGTTTTTCAGGGGTGTTAGGACCAATGATGATCTACTGAAAGAAGCGATTCCAGGGAGATTAATAAAATTTTGCAAAAGGGTTGGATTAATAGTGGTCTTTTTTTTGGAATGGTTTCAGCACTTTTATAACATCCACTCCACCTCCATACTTCACATATTTCGGAGGATATAATCGCATTGGCGAAGGAGAATGACGTTTTTCTCTTCACATTCCCACCTCGCGCCACACATATTTTGGAGCCACTGGATATGGGAATTTACCGGCCTTTGAAACAAGCGTGGGTGAAGTGTCTCAGTAATCACATGAAGGGAACTCCCACTCACAAGCTCAAAATAACAGATTTTAACAGACTTATGCAGCCAGCATTCTTCAGCCAATTGGCCCCTGAAACCATTATTTGCAGTTTTAAGAAGACTGGTATCTGGCCACTTACGCTAAACATCATTTCAGAAGATGCTATATCAACCTCAAAATTTACAGACATAACTGAAGGACCAGAAAATGAAGGAGTTGACATTGTCGAATCTCTACTTTATTTGCCAACAGCAGCTAGTGATAGGAAGACACGGGGTAAGACTAGGCGTAAAAGATATTCCAGAGCTGATACAGGTTATTGTAAATGGCACTTTGTTTCATTTACATCGAGTTACCACTCACTGACTGTCAGAATATGGCCAACTTATATAAAATGAATTTATACCAAATGCAATAGTGGGGAGGGCTATGAATATGAGGGAAATTGTGGGGTAAAACACGTAAAGATTATGTAAATTATGACACTACTCCCCATCTGTGGTGTACAGAATGGTTCGTAGGGTCTACAGTTAAGGTTAACTGGCACAGACAATAGGTGCTCTGAAGGTTGAGGGTATCTAAAACAATACTTCATTACGTCTTAGTTTTGAACCTGGTTTATTTAACGGGAATTCATTCACACATTCCCGGCACTGTTGCAGAAAGTACACATACTTTAATGCCCTGCGAGTTTAAGGCCTGAAGGGCTGATGACAATGTTCTGGCTGCGCTTTCGATGCTGTGGGGGTATTAGGTGACAGGACAGGTACCTGAGTGACGACATGGTTACTTATCTGCACATGTTGCATGGTAGTTGTTCCGGCAGTTGAGGTCTGGTGAATTGGATGGCCTGGATACGTTCTGGCAGTTGATGAGATCTGGTGAGCTGGATGGCCCTGTTATAGGCAATCTGTGGTTGGCTTGTTGCACTCAGCTAGCTTTCTCTCGATAGGGCACTTCTCGTTGAAGCTCACCACTCGCTCCATTCTCGGAGTAGGGTAGTAACTGACTGCTTACTTCCCTACCACGTCCCGGTGAGGTGACCCTTAATGGGCCCCCACCCTGGCCCTCAGCACGGGGTTGCACTGAACTAATCAACTAGTTCGACATAGCACTTCTCGTTGAAGCTCACCACTCGACTCCGCCTTCTCGGTGAGTTATAACTGACTGACTGGTGACTGACTGACTGATGCAGTAACTGACTGGCTGACTCGCATCCCAGCATGGTGATACTACTCGTCTGATGTGACTTTGGTAACTGTCTAACTGCTTCTGCCCTGCGCCCGCGTTTCACATCCCGATATGGCTGACCCCTTATGTTGCGACTGACTAATGCGGCTGACGGACGTGGCCGGGTTCTGATCTCCCCAGCCTTGGTAACTGTTGCACCGACTTACTCTCTCGGTGCGGTGATCAAAACTGTCCAACTGAACTCTCTGTGTGGTGATAACGAACTGACTAACTGATTCCTCTCTGTGCGGAAATAACGAACTGACCAACTGATCAACTCTGTGCGGTGATAACGACTGACTCTCTCTTCTCTCGTAAATTCGCTTATATTCTCTCTTGCCTCCCTCCCTGAGTTCCAACACATGTCTCCCTTGTTGGAGGAGGGCAGAGGGCGCAGTACAAAGCACTTCTTACATGTGCCATGGTTCTTGTTGGTAGAAGGAGGAATGACCTGCACCCTCAAACTTACCCTGTCAGCTTCCCTTCCGTAGCTAGCGCATGTCCCAGTTGCCCCGGGGTTTGGTTACGGGGGAGGAGTGCCCGTGGCACCACTTTCAGTTTGTCAGCTGTTTCTCGGTGCGTGTTTTTAACTTCGGGTGGAAATCGCCTTATTGTCTCGGCATTTCTCGGCGTTTACAAATTTCATTGGGCTTGCTAGGGGGGAGGAGGAGGCCCGAGGGCGGCAACACATGTAATGGCCTGCATGTTCTATACCTCTCAGTTTGACCTCGGTATGCGTAAATGGGTGACATGTGTCGTCTGGAAGTCCCTACACTAGTTTAAGCTGGGGGGGAGGGGAGGTTAGTGACAGTGCCGCTTCTAACTTCCTAATTACGCCACACGTCAACTCCCCCTCTTATTTTCGGCGCTGACACTTTCCATGCCAAAATCTCGGTTTTTCGGTATTTGGTTGCATCTCTGTAGAGCTAGTCTTGTCTATGCCGTGCTGCCTCGCCTCCCGCCAGGCTATCGCGACTTGTTTACTTTGGGTGGCTGTGGACCAGGACAACTGACTGAGACCTCCCTCCCCTCTCTTCGACTCTTTCTCTCTTCGGGGTCTTTGCTTCCCCATATCTGGCCGTTCAGTTGTCGTCACTCAAGGGCGCGTGTCCCCGCGGTTAACAGGCATTCCCCTGCCTGCAAAAAGGGCCTAACACTCTGACTTCTGCGATTACAAACACAAGGCGTTTATTCACATATTACATTTGGCTAATTTTCAAACACTTCGCAGGCCTCATACGCTGGAAATAAAAGCTAACATCTTTCTACGTTTATTTGGGATATTTTTAACACTTCATCTACCAGTCTACTAGTCCACGGCGTTAGAGGTGGCACAAAAAAACTGATGGACTTTTCTTGGGTTCTATTTCTGCCATGGACTGCATGTTATAGCACAGTGTAACTCCTGGCTACCTATTGGAACTCGCAAAAATAAAATTCACAGGGCGATACACTTCTCGGACATTCTTACCTTACAGTAATTTTCTTACACGGTTTCACACCTTTGTACAGGGTTACAATTTACAGGGTTACACAACATGACTTACAGTGGTCTATCCAGATCACTATACTTCTTACTTAGTCGCTCTTCTGTGCTTTGGTCTCCTGGTAAGGCGGAGACGTTCTTGATATATTCAAACAAGTAAGATGGCAGGCGGCCGGTTATTTTAGCTGACAACCAGCATTTATGTTTTGGTGACAGGTATTTACTATTACGTCGGCGCGTAGGCCGTACCAATAAAAACCCTCTTATCTACTAGGCTGGTACCTCTGTCCTCGTTAATGTCTGGCACACTGCCGTTTTTACAAAGGTTTTTCCGGCAGGCGGAAGCAACACACACTTAATATATCGCTAAACTTTCACATGGTACGTTTTACTGTTACGACGGCTTACGGACCGTGAAAGAACAAGAAATAAGACCCTTATCTTATCCTGTCTCTCAGCTTCTCCGAGCGGGCAAATGTCAATACACAAAACTCTCGGTAAAAAACTTTTAATACCTTTCAACCAGGCACCCGGCTGATGGCCTACTAGAGGGATCACGATATTCGCAGTACATACTACCAAATGCGATAGTGGGGGAAAACACGTAAAAGTTATGTAAATTGCGTGTCATCTGGAATCCTTAACCTAACCAAATTTCACAATTTGTGATTACTAAGAGAGAGTGTGCTGACACAAGGCAGTGTGTTAGAAAAAGTATAATAAGTAGGCTTGTGTTGGTTCATCCACCCCCTGTGATTTACCTATCGTGAAGTTAGGTTTAATTTGGTTAGGTCTTCTGCATTGTACACGGCTGGCAGCAGCAGTAGGTAAGCGCTTTGATTCCCACAGTCACATCCAGTACTACATAGTACAATTCACTACAACAAATTCACTTTCCATTCTAAAACTCGACAATTATTTACGTTACTCGCGTATAGGACATGTTAACTTGTATTCAATGAGCGTAAACTCCGCAAACAATCATATATCTGCACAATAATTTGATTTAACACGTCGCATGGAAATAATCACAAAGAAACACGTGTGACATAACTCGTAAATCACAAACCTTCACATGGTCAAATTCACTCGTTTTCTGAGCTTCTAGACACTACCAGCTGTGATGAAAAATAGGTAAAAATTGAAACGGAAGACCCAATTCGTTGTACAGTTGTTTCCTGTCTGTGTATTGTTGTTGAACAATGTATAATAATGCTACACATAAACTACAAGTAAACAAAGTAGAATGATTATGATGAGCCTGAGGCATCGGCGTCTGACTTAGGAGCTACGCGCTGGCTGGACACCATATTGTGAAGTCACCAAACCACCATGTTGTATCCGAGTGACCTTGACCTTTACCTATGACCTTTACCTTTGACATTTGACCCAAAAAACACAAAAAGCCAAAAACTAACTAATCCAAAAAATGCCAAACAAATGCAAAAAAAAATTTAAAAATTACAACAAAAAAATTTAAGCATTTAAAAATTAATAAAAATGTATTTAAAAAAACTTAAATTCTGGAGGTCCCCCACATTCCCCTACACCAATACTCATTTCGCCATCTTGGTAGGTGCAGTCTGCCATCTTGGTAGGTGCAGCTGTCCACCATCTTGGAAGATACTGCTGTCCGCCATCTTGGTAGGTGCCAGCTAGCCGCCATCTTGGTAGGTGTCACAGCCACTGTCCGCCAACTTGTTTTTTCGTTCGTCATTTGTTTATAAATTACTGGAGTTTGTCTCTCACATTCGTTGGACCGCCATATTGGATTTCATATGCTTTCATCACCTATGTAGTGCTAGTGTATTAATTTACCCACCAGGCAAGCTGTCAATTTAGTTACCAGATGGCAGTCATATTAATTTTCGTTTTTAAAGTATAGGTTTCACTGTCGGTGCCCTCTATATTGGATTCTATTTTCAACACCTAGGT
Source organism: Clitarchus hookeri (assembly GCA_002778355.1). Classification (NCBI taxonomy): domain Eukaryota; kingdom Metazoa; phylum Arthropoda; class Insecta; order Phasmatodea; family Phasmatidae; genus Clitarchus; species Clitarchus hookeri. The sequence continues at coordinate 800,608 of NQII01000533.1, read as the reverse complement.
GGCGCTATATTCTCGATTTCGTCACCAGGCGAGGTGCCAATTTAGCCACCAAGCGGCCGCCGTCTTTGATTATGTTTTTTTTTTAGGTAAAGTTGGTGCTGTCGGCACCCACCATATTAGATTCTATTTTCAACAAATAGGTGGCGTTAATTTCTTGATTTCACTGCCAGGCGAGCTGCCGGTACTCGCTCATTCTAACGATTTAGACACAAAGTGAGCTGTCGGCACTCATATTTATAGTCTTAGAAAATTCTGTAATTTTTTATTTCTAATTTTAAAATAATATTTTCCCAGTCAGCAGTATACCTACAACCATAAATTATTAAATAGGTATTTTTTTGTATAAAGATATGAAATTAAGACCAACCAAAAATATTTTTTGTTTTTAACGCTAAATAATAACCATTGAAATTGAGTATATATTATGTTACCCCACACCCCACCACTTTGATCCGACTAGTTATTCACCATCGCTTAATCCCTTATCACTACCACTCTTGTTTTTAGCATTGTCCGCCAGAGCAAATTAGTATGGGGAAAGTATTTCATGGGAACAAAATCGACCCTCGGCACAGTTTCTAGTCTGATGCCAGAGATGACAGATAGCTCTCTCACCCCTCGTCCTTTAGCATTCTCACTGGTAAGTTCAGATATTTAATTCCATCAGGTCGCAGGATATTATGAAGTGTGTACGTAATTCGCATACATATTCACGCGAAATTAAAAATTTGCTCAAATTTTGAGTATCGGTTCGGGCCAGCTAGTCTCTGAATGAATATGTAACCTCATAAAATACGGTATAGAACTAAGTTTTTTTTTTTTATTTATATATTTACCATTGATATAATTTGCAATGAAATGACCTCAGTACCCGTGCCGCTACTCCAACACTTCGTTTGCATTCACCAAATGTGCTCGAACACACGAAAAGTATGGATGTACGAATAATGCAGATAGAGTAGCATATAAATGTGGAAACTGTGGCATGGCATTTGCTAGGCTCGATAACTTGCAGAGGCATGCAAAAAAACTGCTAGGAGATGTAGGATCTTCACCTGCTAAAATACGTCGTGTTCAGTCTCCTTCACCGCAGGGTACGAGTGTAATTGCCATAAAACCAAAGGTTCAGGATGAGTATCGACCATCGTGCCGGCGATCATCACGTCCAATAATCGTGGCAGGTTCTGAGTTGGTTAATGACAATGATTTCGTAGAAGTCCAAACTACATTCCAACACAGTCTAAATACCTATGCCACCACAACGAGAGCGGGTAATCGAAAGATGTTTGCACATTTATAGCTCGAATGGGGCCAAAAATCGCTGTTAGCTCTCCACATAAATACGCCACCAATAGGATTTCATGAATGGTTCGAACGCAGCATTGCAAAACCGACCCCATTCAACGAAAGGAAGGTATTTAAATTGAAAGATAAGATAGCGATAATGGAGTAAAACTTCATATTTTAAATATACATCTCGAGAAAGAAGCATACAAACAGCGTGTTTTAATTGTTTTTGTAATAACACCAAAATAATTACTCAATTGCAAATATATTTTATGCATAATCTCTGGAGAATGTTACCCCACCAGTATTTAGCTGTACAGTTTAGTATACATAACAATTCCTAAAGTAACCTAGCAATTTAATTGAATCAGAGGTGTTCAGTCTTCACTTAAGCTGTGTTAATCACGAGATACAAACATAAATGTGTAACTGAATGGTGTTACAGGAGACTAATTTAAAACCCAAAGAAGTATTTTTAAAGATTATTGAAAACTTTATTTGGTTATGTTTGTCGCAGCATATTAACTAGGTTACTTGATTGTACCATATGACCATATGGTACACTGTAATACTGTTCTTGCCTGGCTTGGACTCGGCAAGCATATGACCATATGGTACACTGTAATACTGTTCTTGCCTGGCTTGGACTCGGCAAGCATATGACCATATGGTACACTGTAATACTGTTCTTGCCTGGCTTGGACTCGGCAAGCATATGACCATATGGTACACTGTAATACTGTTCTTGCCTGGCTTGGACTCGGCAAGCATATGACCATATGGTACACTGTAATACTGTTCTTGCCTGGCTTGGACTCGGCAAGCATTTAGATTAATCACAGGAGCAAATAAGTCTTAAATGGCATTTTTTTTGTGTCCATATCATTCAGGAAGGACATACACATATTTTATTATTCCACTCATAAGAACAGACAAATGAAAATAACATATCATTGAATGCATTAAATATAACAATGAGTATCTTAAACATTAATGCCAAACTCGATTATGTGTGAACAACACGCAAATGTTGCAACCTAATGGCAGTGCTTCCATGTCGTAGTTTAAAAGACATCTCACTATAGGTTGTTGCACACTAAGTTTTCATAATACACCATTTACCAAGACACTTTCATCATTGTGTGTAAAAACACCAAAATTGTTGCCTTTGAAGTTAGCATATTTAAAAATACACAAGCTATGATGCCACAGCTCAGACATTTTTTCGCGACTTTAATATTTGTATTTTCCAACAGTGGTTTAAAGAACCACGTAATTACCTATGGACCAAAATATAAGATACAAAAAAACCTAATCTGTTATTGTCATGTAAACCTGGTATAACGTACCAGTTTCTCATTGATAGAGCCAGTTTTTTTGCAATGTTAGTATTAGTAAAGTTCGAATGAGAAAATAACCTTCATGCAGCTCTGAGAGAGGGAGCGTAGGGGAGGGCTCTCCCGAATGCTTGCTGTTGGAGGGAGACACTGCTGATGCTATACACACCAAACTGATAACATACCTATCTGGTACCACGGTGATACTAGTACAACTAAGAAAACTATGCACATTTCGATTAATAAATATTCATCAAACACAGCACAGTTCCATTTATAGGTAATGTACTTCACATACTAAAAGTACATGTTTTACAAGTATAACAAATAATTATTTGGTACAGTTTACACACCTCATACCAACTTTTAAGTAAATCTTATTAAGAGAAATGGGAAGTTGGTTATAACCTAAACGTGAGTCCTTCAAGGTGTCTAATGTAAAGTGTATTGCTGTCTAGAATTTGCTTCAGAGTGGAGACATCAAGTGCACCGGTAGGTTTTCTAACATAAATCTCGTGGCATTTCAATGAAAAATTTTTTTAATACTTTGAGGAATTAAATATTTTATCACAAAGCAAATAAAACCACTATTTTATTGTATAAATAATAATGATAAATTTTAAAAATAACATAGTTTTAAAATAAATAATTCCAATATTATTAGTAGTTGTAAAATCACATTATGAAAAATTTTCGTGAACGTATCATTTAACTCAGCATAAAGTTTAAGTACTCACTAACAGTTAGTATTTTACCGTCTAAAACAGTGCACATACATAGTACATTAAATGTACATAGCTATAGCAATATACACATAAATACACACACGCATGCATGCACATACACGTGCATGGTTTTTAAACTGCTGAAATACGACATTCCGTTAAAATCAATAATAACAATGTAGTATCTTGCCTCATAACGAAATCTTTCTTGCGATATATCAGTTTGTAAAAACATATAATATTACTAAGCAGTACACTAATGTTAAATACTGTCTGCGACTTACGTTTTTTCAACAGCTAATATGCATGCGCGGAGCACCTCTCGCCGAACAGTACTTGACCGCTGTCACAACTGAACTGAATAACCCCACACCTTCATGAAGTGGCAATGGACTCGCCCGACGCGTTTTGGTATTGTGCGCATTATTTTCTCATTTGGATTTCACTACCAGGATTTCAGAGTTCCATTTTGCTCAAGTGTCAGCAGACATTGTGTTTCATATTGAAGGGAACATTTTTTTATTTCTTTGGCATGTGTTATTTCATTAAAATAAAAATTTGAGGCCTCCTATTACAAATAATTATTTTTCCAATTGCTTATTAGCACTAACCTTTCATTTTTTGTCAATTTTAATTTTTTAATTTTTGATGATGTATAGTTAATAATTAAAGTTTAAGGAAATAGTTACTAGAATTTCATATTTAGAATAAAATATTCAAAAGAACCTATGAAAATTCTTAAATAAAACATTCATTGTCAGACATATTTTAAAATGTTATGAAAGTATGTGTTGCAGAAAAATTTTAAGGAATTATTCGAACTTGTATTTAAATTCTGGAATGTTTTTAAGATTTGATTTGAACTGAAAGTTTACCTCGCACACCCCTTAGTGAATGGAACTCTGTACTTGATTTCCTTTTCACATGCTGTAATACTGATTTATACCCACCTTTAATGCATACTGCTCAGTATGGTAATACCCATTATCTCCTGTATGTCTAAAAATATTTGAAACTGCTCTCTGAATGGACTGAAATACATTCTAACGGAAATTTTACTGGCACTCACTTTTTTCAAGATTTTTCCATACGAACCAACACAGCCAAATTCGACCCCACGTTGCCCCTCCCTCCTTCCTTCCCATAATTATGAAAGATGGGTCCAAACACCACATTTTGTTGGCTGGGTACACAGACTTAGCGCATCTCTGACAGGTTATTAAGCATTTTTATTGATGAAATGTAAATTTACTTAATATGGTGACTTATTCACAGCAAAACGATGCTCAGTTGTGCAGAAACGACCATTGAACATATCAAAATTAACTGAAAACTGGGCAACGATGTCACACAAAGGCCTTCAGCATGTGATGTGACCCATATTAAAACATTTCCTGCAGAAAAATGGAACATTTAAAGTATTTTTTATTGATGAAATATAAATTCATAGGGTAATTAATGTATTCTGAGCAAAACGTTAATGCAAAACTGTTAACGCAAAACTGGGCTGCGACGTTACATGAAGGCTTAACATACAGTGTGTGGTATGGCCCATGTTTAATTTTGTTACTGTGAGATGAGACTTTTAAATTGTTTCATTGATGAAATATAAATTAATTTAATACGGCATTGAGTTAAACGATAACCCCAGTCGTATAGAAGCAAACACCAAGTACGTCAAAATTATTGAAAAACGGACAGTGTCATTGCACCTGGGCCTAATTTCCAGTGAGTGATACAGCCTGCGTTTACATTTCCTTTGAGGAAATGAGATGTTTTAGATTAATGACATATTTAGCAAAGAGATGTAGATACGTTAGTGTAACATGAAAATGTTAGAATAAAAACAGCAATGCTAATATTTCCTTGAATAAAATGTCAGTAGCCACAGGTGGTAATAAAAACATTTTGAAACATACTGCAACAGAAAACTCCATATTATTTTTAATTGTTGCAGGCTTGGGAATCTGTTTCAATCAGGGTTAAGGAGTCAGTACATAAACTGAACTTTCAACTCGACTCATCAGTTTTTCGCTATCCAACTCACTCTGACTTGACTTGAAACTAAAAAAAAAAATATTTTGGAACAAAATAATTGAATAATGCATTATATCTATCATAATTGGGTGAATAAAAATGTCATTAAATTTAACATAAGAGTACACATTTGAAGTTTGTATTCAACGTTTACCCAATCAAATGTTTTAAATTCAAACGGAAGTACATATGCAACAATGTATGTATCCAGCTAATACAAAAAATGAGTGCTTTAAGGGGTCCGCCTGCCTGCATCATATTTCTCTTATTTTTTTTTTTTTGGTCAAGAAGCACGGAAACTATAACGGTTACACTGGCATTCAATACAAGTACGCCATCGCTGCTACGTGCAGGGCTCTGAACTGGCATGCAGTGTTCTCGTAGTGCTGCGTGTACCAATGGCACTTTCAGCGGTGCCCTAATCATTTTATTGGTGAAAAGTCTGTAGTAAACTCCTATCGTAGTTTGGCTCGTGTCTGGCTAGTACAGTTTGTTTTAAGAAACGGCAGTCTGAAAGAGCCATTTTTAACTATATTGGAGGGCTCCAACATAATATTTACAGCACGCGTGGTAGCTTAAGTAAAACTCCTTCCTCATCTGGGGTGAGACGTCTTTCCATAGGTAAACATACTGGGGACACGTTTAATAGTTCCGTAAAAAAAGCAGGATTTCAAACACACTGCAACGCAGTTCAAGCGGCAGGCAGGTGGAACCCTTAATTAACGTAATAAAATTCAGTGTGTTAAATATATCCACAAGTTGATTAGATACACAAAATGTAAGCTAGATGTTATTAACTGGAGAAATTAAAGAAATTTCGTTAACATAAACGGGTAAAATCTCAACTAAAATAAACAAGCAGTTGTTTAAAAACCAAAAGAAAATACCCTGAACCGTATGATACACAATTCTGTTATATACATTCATGTTTTTAATAATGGTACAAAGAATTTGCTTGCAAAAAAAAATAATTGCTTGTGTCACATCTTCTTTCAGTGATGCCCTCAAACCTTATACTATTTAGAGGGCAGTGAACATTATTCCACCCCATGACTGAGACAAATAGGTTATGTTTTGATGTGCTATTAAAGCTTGTGTGTTTGCAATGCGTGATTAATGGATACTAATAATTTCACTGGATGGGAATTGCAGCTAATTTGCAGCAGTGAACAAGAAAATATAGTATCAAAAACAAATCAAGCCGTTTTCTTGTTTAAGCTTTGTGAAGAAAACAAAAGTACAGCCAAATGTAAGAACTTCAGTAGCCCGTAAAGTAAATTGTTACGACTCCGACTCCACAGCCCTGGTTTTAAAAATATTCAAGGCATTATTTTTTTATTTGTGTGTATATACATGTATATATATATATATATATATATAT